>CM067500.1:21775661-21794654 GCA_034552555.1 Semaprochilodus insignis | reverse complement strand
TCCTTCCTTCCTTTATTTCTTTTTTTCTCCTTTTGTCTTTGTGGTTATGTGCTTCTATTTTTTTTTTTGTTTCTATCTTTGTTTCCTTTTTTGTCATCGTTTTTCTTGTCGTTTTTACTGTCTCTGTTTTTTTCCCTTTTTTTCCCTTCCTTGCTATATTTCTCACTTTTTCTTATTCTTGGTTTGTATTTTTCTGCATTTGCTTTCTGCTTTCTTTCTTTCTTTCTTTCGATTTGATGTAATCTTCTGTGTGTACAGTCATGGGATGGATGGTGAACACCCTTCAGGGTTGACTGGGCTGATTTTAACTTTTTAATTTTACTTATTTTTTTAGATAATTGACTCATCACCTCCCTTGATGTCTATAAATACTTTACACTGCCCAGCCACACATGCAGTGATATGCCTTTTAGAGCTGTAGCTCTTTCCCATGATGACTAGAGTAATATCAAACCAGTGTTGGCTGTATTGATCTCCCAGCGTTAGTGGATATATTGCATTTTTTAAGGTCAAAGAACTGGAAAGTGCTCTGCAGTGGCAGGAGTCTTTGGTAGCGATTCTCCTGAGAGAGGGAGAGAGTAAAAGAGAGAGAGAATTAAAAGAAGAGTGAGGGAAGCCAGAGAGAGGAAAGGAAACGTGTGAATTTTCAAATCAGAGGCTCTTAATTAGACATCTTGTGTAGATTCAAAGGCAGCAAAAATAGAATCTATAACAGGAGTAATGTGAGAGCTCCTTTGACACCCTGCTGAGTGCTGTGCATTCCCCTCTTCATTCTTCTTTTCCTCTCCACTTTCCTGTTTTCTCTTCTCTTTATCTTTTTTTTTCTTTTTTCTCCTCTCCCTGTTCCTTCCACCATCCCTTCTGTCCACCCCTTTTTTACTGCTCTAGTTTAGTATTGATGAATCCTAATTTAGCTTCATGCAGAATGATGCTGATGCATTTGATGTGTAGCGAAGAACTGGCAGGCGCTACTAACTCCTGTTCTGAGAAAGAGAAACAGGAGGCTTGCAACATAACGGGTACACAAGCACACATACACAGAGTGAGTTAGAACCTATTAATTTCATACTCACCATGAATAATGGTGCCATTTTCCTATTCTCATTGTGTCTGCGAGGGATATTTATCTTCGATTTCATAATCATGCATCAACTATGACAATACGTTCTCACCACAGCTCCCTGTAAAGGGATATTATGCACAGCCTTCTTTTGAAAACCAAATGCCTGCGACAGGGAGCGAGTTTGTGCTTTAGTAAAACCTGTGGTACTGCTGGGGCTGAGCCGAAGAGCTGTGACCTTTTTGTTAGCGCTGAAGGAAAATATTGGTTTTGGAAGATGAATCATGACCTAAACTTATCAGCATTAGTTCAGTGTCAGGATTTGATTTAAGTTTAGTGCTGATTTAACAATGCATTAAAGTGAAAAATCTAATTTGCACACTTTTCCGTTTTACACAAAATATAGTCAGTCAGCTAACACATTTGGTGTCCACTGTCTGCAGTGGGGCTAAAAGACTAATATAGGAACCACACAATGCCATTTGCCACTGGCTATTTAACACAATTTTTGAAAATTCTACATAATTTAATGATTAAATCAGTCATTCTGAGTGGTTAATGTGACAATCTCTTGTCTAGAGAAACTTACAGAGTCAGAATGGTTCCCAGTGATGGTGATGGGAACCAGACATCAGAAGAGTTTAATTAAAGAGTTTGAATTCCCTCACAGACATGGGGATCCCTGGTTCCTGTCACTACAACTGTAAAGAAATCAGAGTGTACAGTTATACATTTCATTTCAGACCAGTAGGCATTTTAAGACCAAACAATGAAAAAAGTGTCAATGAAAAAAAAAAAAAACAAGAAAGTGAAAACACAGGCAGGCAACACCAAAGGCCGTCATCCATCATCAGAAAACTAAACGATGTGGCAAGGGTCAAAACCCATGCATAATCAAAAGAAAAAAGAGCTCAGAGACTTTGCAAAGAACTAAACCACCCAAGGGGGTATACAAAATGAAGTAAATGAGTTTCAGGTGTAAGTGGGCGGAGCCAGGAAGAACTCAAGTCTAGTCTCCGCAGAGGGGGTAGAGTACATTACAAAAACAGTAACGTGTGCTATAGTATGTAATACTTACTATAATAAAGATCATTATTATAAATAAAAGAATATTAGCTCAATTTAATGTGTTTCTTTAAATGCAGTTTAATAGCATTTTCTATTACTGCACTACTCGGATAAACCAAAAAATATTACATTTAGCAAGTTTACTTGTTTGAAGAAAAATGTCTTGAAATAAGCTGCTCAGTCATATGTGCTGGGAAGGAAAATGCATCTCACAAGGAGACAAATTGGATATATTGGCTGGATTGTGGATATTTTCAGTTGTTAAGATATCATCTTTTGGAGTGGAAGTGACAGCGAGCTAACATTAGAGGAATACTAGGTCACCAGCAGCAAACTGAAGGTGACTGTGTCCCCCGCCACAATCATCATCATCACTCATCTTTATCTTCATTGCTCACATAT
Organism: Semaprochilodus insignis; assembly: GCA_034552555.1. Classification (NCBI taxonomy): domain Eukaryota; kingdom Metazoa; phylum Chordata; class Actinopteri; order Characiformes; family Prochilodontidae; genus Semaprochilodus; species Semaprochilodus insignis. Next base: position 21,792,124 of record CM067500.1, on the reverse strand, counting down.
CATAAAGCTGGTATGGGTCAAAGAGAAGGAGCCTGCAGAAGAAGTGCATCTATGAAATTCTTTGCTAGAGTGGACTGTGCAGCTGATTAGCCGTTAGATGCTAATTGGCAGGACTTTACAGAAATTTCATTTCAGTTCTCACAGTCCAAGTTAAAATTATAGGGTCATTGCACTATAGCTTTATAATAGCCTCTCTTTACCCCTGAGAAGTCTGTAGTTAATGATGTAAATGACCTTGGTTCTAATTGTCTGTTTTGTGCTTCTCTCAAAAGCCAGTCCGGGCTGAGACTTTCCCTTTGAAAGTGAATGAATGGGTTAAATTGCGGTACACTATAAACATATAATAATTTAGAAGTATAAGAAGTATGTGAATATAGTCATTTTTGTGACACCACAGAAAGAGTATCCTATTTGTGGGCTGGAGGTTAGGGAACCAGCCTTGTGACTGGACGGTTGCTGGTTGCTGGTTCGATTCCCTGAACCGACAGTAATGACTGAGGTGCCCTTGAGCAAGGCACCTAACTCCCAACTGCTCCACGGGTGCCGTGGATAGCTCATGGCCCCCTAGTGTGTGTATTCACTAGTGTGTGTGTGTGTGTGTGTGTGTGTGTGTATGTGGGTGTTTCACTTCACGGATGGGTCAAATGCGGAATACAAATTCCTCTGTGTGAAAATCACAAATGGCACAAAATGGCTCAAAAACTCTCTACTCAGAGAATTATTGGCCTCACAGATGATTTGATTTGATTTTGATTATCAAAAGCTTATTTCCCATACATATTCCATGCTTAATGGACTGATGAGTTGATTAAGTATTCCATAATTAATGGACTGAGGGGTGAAATTCTTTAACATCAAACACTTAAGCTTTGTAAAAGAAATGAAATTAGGAAAATAGTTTTCTATGAAAAGGGTCAATGAGCAGATTTTATTTTGAGATTTCTGTGTAGATGCTTGTTTTTAGCTAATATTAGGGTATACAGTAGATATTACCTTTATGGAACCTAGTGCCTAGCTGTCGACGGTGATGACTAGCCAGAGTTAAATGTGTCAGTACATAGAATTACAGCATGATACCTTGTTCTTATCACTGTATGAAAGGATCACAAGGCTTTCTTTACACAGTGTGGATCCATATACACTTAAGCAGATTAAGTAACAGAAATGAAATCCGAATTTCTGCTTAATTCAGTCGTTGAGATCTAAACATAATAAGAGTGGTTTACGGGAATTACTTTGTAGAGAAACTCAAATTTTGTATTCCGGATTTTATTAGATTCTATTTAATTTAAAACCAAACCCCAAAGCTAAACTTCAACCCAAAACTTATACATAATAAACCTATTCTAAATCTTAAAAGTAGATAGTATGTTAATAAATAAAAAATTAAAATACAAGAAAAAGTATGACTAATTAATCACAACACTGCACTGTACATTGCTACTTCATACCTTCAATTAAAAAACACTGACCTACAACCTTGATGAGTGAAGACCATATCCAACATAACTTGAATATGATAATGAATAACTCATTACATATGAAACGTATAAGCTGTTAGCCGGCAAACTAACAGCAGTGATACATGAAGTCAGGAGTACTATCTGCTAACACCACATCAAGCTAACAGCTCCAGTGCTGAACGTGACATTTGTGTAGTAATGGATTGGCTTGAGGTTCAGTGATCTCCCCAGAGAGAATCTGAGAATTCCAGTGGGTTTGGAGAGGGCTGCTGGCGGGTTCATGTTTTCTGGGCAGGAAAGGAAAGTAACTAGCCGCTTACATCTCTTGGCTGGTATCCAGTATGTGTCAGTTGCACATTTACCGGCGAGCCGTGTTGCTATTTTGGTCCGTGTTCAGTGTATCTGCACTTCTGTGCAAAAAGAGAAGAAACGGTCCCATTCTTTCTCTCTCCACTTGGTACCTGGTGGTTGCTGTAATGGGATTTATTATTGATGCAGTGTCAAAATCGCAGAATGGGCATTTAAAATGATGGGGGGAGCATAGAGACAATGGCAAAGACAGGAAAAAAGGATGGGAAAGGGAAAATAAAAGGGAAAGATAGGGAGATTGTGACAGAGTGTGGAAAGAACGTGAGAGAGTGGGGATAAAGTCGCTCGTCAGCAGAAAGAGCGCAGCTCCATGGAATACAGGTAGAGAGAGAGAAGGAACAGTGGGGCAGATGCTAAGAAAAGAACAGCAGAGAGAAAAAGAGAGAACTGTGTGTGTGTGTGTGTGTGTGTGTGTGTGTTAATGAATGGATCTTGAGTTCTCTTGGTGCATGTAGAGCTGAAATGCTTACTTGCTGGTGATGAATGGTAGCTAGGCCGTAATGGGCACCAAAGGGACCACAGCTATGCAGCACCTTTTTATAGAATAACCCCGATAGAGAGAGAGAGAGAGAGAGAGAGAGAGAGAGAGGAGAGAGAGGTCCCTGATACTGCACTACCTCCTAAAGTAGGTCTCACTGAGAGTGCAAACACTTACATACACATACCAGCACTATCTTACATGACCTAGAATTTTAAGCATCATTTTTTTCAGATAGCTTAATTCATAAAATTTGCATATGTCTGGTGCCATTTTGGTAGGAGCAGGCAACATGAACTTATTGCAGAGTCAGACGTGATGTCATACTGAGAATACACATCTAGGGACAACCTGTTAAACTTTTAGTGCTGAACTTCCGCAAAATCTGCTGCAGGGTATGGCCTCTTCTAACCTCTGGGGGTCTCTGGGTTCTGTACTCTAGATATAAAGGGTCTGGGTTTGATTCCTGGCTGCGCATCTGGGGTCCTTTCTGTATAGAGTGTATGTTCTCCTGGTGTCTGTGTGGGTTTTCTCTGTGTGCTCTGGTTGCTGTCAGGTGAACTGGAGATGCTAAATTGCCCCTAGGTGTGAGTGTATGTGTTATAACACCTGCCAACAAATCACAGAAGTGTACGCTCCATTTATACCTAGAGTACAATTAAACGAAACAAGCTAGTACGCAGAATCCTATTGTAAGCTCATGTTCATTCTTTAAAATTAAAGTTTCAGAAATGACCTTCGAATTTAAATATTATTATAACTGCTTTTGCTGGATAGATTATGGGTTTGTTACCTCATTATAAACTGCCACTGCGTTGCTGAATGAACATGGAGTCGCCAAAATGGTGGCTTCATGACAATATCAGAATACCATGTATTAGAGGATACAGAGGATGCACAGAACTTTGGTTTGGGCACTACTGATCAAATGACATGTTTTGTTGAAGTTACTGGACTGTTTTTTGTTTGTTTGTTTGTTTGTTTGTTTTATGTTTTTTTGGTTTTTTTGCATTTTCTTGCTTCATAAACTACATGCATTTTGTAGATGATGTTGCGTGACTCATTATTATAGGGTATGTAGGTTTCTTATTAAGAATCGTGTTGTGTTAGATCCTAAATCAGGATCTAAATTACATTGCCTTTCCTAATCAGGCAGACAGAGTACACCTGGGAAAAGGACACTAAACACAAAGAACACCTCTTGAGCACACACTATATCTCTTTCTATTTACACATATTTACTATGCACACATGTATGCAAGGATAATATGTGCACGTACTATGAGCTCAGCCCATCCCCGATGTAATTCACTGAGTGTGCACATTATTGTGATGCTTTTGAATCTCTAATTCCCTCCAGCTGAATGAAACGCATGCACACACGCTCTGCTGGGCTCTATGGGACTATTATGATGAAGAGTAATTAGAGACAGAAGACATTAAATGTGGAAATGTTCAGCCAAGCCCCAGTACCTGCGGCAGAGCTGGAATAAAGGTCTTTCAGAGATCTATGTGTAAGTGAGTGAGTAAGTGCGTGTGCGTGTGCGTGTGCGTGTGTGTGTGTGAGAGAGAGAGAGAGAGAGAGAGAGAGAGCGAGCAAAAGAGAGGGAGAGTATTGGGTGGGGCTGTCCTCCATTTCAGCCCTGCACATTTTATGTATGTGTTCATAAGAGCATGTAGTTCTTTGTATATGTGCTTGCATGCCTATACAGTAAATGTGTTATGGGTATTAATATACAATTGTGTTCCAGTACTGTGGCCCTGGGTGATATAATCGGATACAGTTGATGATTCACAAATAAATGCTTAAATAACAAATAAATGCTTAATGGTGATAATTGCTAGTTGCCATATAGGAACAGAGGAACTAGAAATAATTGATTTGCCTTTAGCCAGCTTGTTAAATGATATTACATAATGGTGCCCCTGTGGGTAGCGCTGTCGCCTCACAGCAGGAAGGGCCTGGGTTTGATTCTTGGTTGAGGCATTTGGGATCCTTTCTGTATGTAGTTTGCATATTCTCCCACTGTCTGCACGGGTTTCCTCCATGTCAGGTGAACTGGAGATGTTAGTGAATGTGTATGTCTGTGATGTCTGCTCTGCAATGGACTGCCGGCCTGTCCAGGGTGTTTCCTGCCTTCTGTCCAATAAGCACTGGGATGGGCTCCAGCATACACTATGACCCAGAAGGATACACAGCTCAGAGGATGACTAAATGAATGTTGTATTCAATATTACTGTTAAAACTTTGGGTATTAGGGGGCTTTGAAAGGCCCCACTGTCTTCGCTGCAGGTTTTCTGAAGCGTAAGATACTGTCTCTGAAAATATCACAGCATTTTCAACCCAAGAATATTAAATTATTTACTTTTCCAAAAAGATCTGTAGTTCAGAAGACACGTTTAAAAAAAAAAAATCATCTAAAGCATATGAAATTCACTTATCTGAAGTTTCTCAAGGAAGGGGCACGATAATGAGCAAGTTATCTGAACCTACACCAGAAGGAAGCAAATCTGGAAATCTGTATAATGAGTGCATGCAAAAACGGTTTACTTATTTATTCATTTCATTATTGTTAATTTCATCGTCATGCTTGGTAGCAGTGCATATAAATGTGAGGTCAATACGAAATAGATTTATCATTGGCACCTAAATGGCATTCAAATCTGTACTTTTTTTGTTACACATCTCTGGTGAATAAGGGCCATATTTTTCCATACAGCAAAAATAAGAAGTACTTGAAAATGTGTGGCGTTTTAATATGTTTGCATGATGCACAAAGCAAGGGCTGCAACAAATATTCCTTTAAATTCAGATATTTAAATATTGGAAAACAAAACCACAATTTAAATAACTGGAAATGTTATCTCTTGTTATAAAGCATCCACATTCTATGCATTGTTTGTTATTAGCCTGACAGGAAATTCTGGCTGACATTCACCAATAGCCCACAGACATCATGCATCTAAAGAGACAAAGACGATCTGACTGCACATGACACGAAAACAGCAATTTCTAGTTATAGCCTTTGTCCATGTTAGTGAAATTGGCGTTTCCTGTCAAAGTTGATATCTCAGCGGTAGTCAGAGGTAAGGCTGTGGCTGTAACCACAAGACTGACGTTAGCTTTCTTATTTGCCATTTTTTGTTCCACTTTGCTATATATTTTTCTGCCGTCTGCACCATTTATGGTGGAACTGAAAATATAAATAAGAAACTGGCAAAAATGAGTTAACTAGAAGCTAGCTTGTTTTGACTTGAACTTAGTAATAATATGTCAACAGAATGAACCCCTGACTCGTGGTTTGTTAACCCACTGTTAGAAGTTCAGTGACCTTAAAATGTTAAGATAGCTAGGTTATTTACTTTTTAAGTTGCTACATTAATATTTTTAAATGCCCACCTGTTATTACTAGAAAGCATAGCGGCTAGAAATCAAAACTTGTTTGATATTTTTTTTTTTTATTATTATTATTATTATTATATGCTGACACCGAAAACCTGAGAATTATGACCTGACAAAAATCTGATCATTCATTTAAGTTCAGTCACAGAAACCTTGCAATGAATCCCTAATAAATGCAATAAAATAGAAATGGCCAAGTTTTAGCCAGCATTCAGCACATTTGGACTGTGATGTTATAGAAACAATTTTCCGCATTTACAAACCGCAGTCCATCATGTTAGCGTCGACAACCCCACACCACCTTCTCGATGTTTGCTTCTTTATAAATGGTTTATCTACCCTGATTTACCAAATCTGGCCACTTTTGTTTGGCTAAAAATATGTTATCACTATTATTTCATTGCTGCTCATGTTATAAGAAACAGTATGAGTGTCTACCAAGAAACAGATGTTAAAAGAGGCAGACTGTGTAGACAATAAAGAGCAAGTCTGCTGGCATACTATGATGCTGGTGCAGAAAAATGAACTGAATCAGGATTCACATGGAAGTGGAAACAAGACCCACAGCTTTGACGGGAGAGTGGTTCAGTTGTTTGGTGTGGAGTATAGGTGGAGTGTCCACACAAAGGGTCAAAGCGGACAGAATTCGAGAGTTTGATAAGTCCACATCAATCAAGGCAGCTGAGAAAGTGCCCTGAGGGACTTCTGGAACTTCCATTTCTGGCATTTGATTTTAGGACCAATAGTGCCCTTTTCAGCCCACTACTAACTACTGTTTCCCCCTGAGACTGCTCTCACAGACCTCTAGAGGGTGCTTATTGAACCTGTGCCTGTTAAGACTAAAAGAGGTGATATTAGTAAATGCTCAAATAAAAAGGGGTTTTTAAATGGCTTAAAAACTTATATAAAATCTAATAAAGTGCTCACTTACGATAATTTAATATAATAAATTAATGGAATTTATATAAATTAAATTACACGATAGCCACAGCCCTACAAACAGCATACATGCATGCTCTTGATGAACATGTTTTTTTATCTTAATACAATTGAGATGTAGCTTGCTTTTTGATATTTTGCTTATTTAAAAGGCTGAGAAAGTAAACTAACTAGCTTATGTTTTGCATTTTACAAATTACAATTTATATTATCAGCATAACAATTTAAGTTAAAAATAGAAGATTTTAAATATTTACATTAATGTATTTGTATTTATGCCCCTCTTTTTGTTTTAATAATATGCACTCATGGGCTCTACAAAATTGTGCAAAAGCTAGTAGAACTTCTTACACTTCACCAAGAGTACTAAAAAAGAGCTGTCTTAACACCTGCTGCACTTCCCCATCTGTGACTTATCCTTCCGCATCTGATATTTTGCTCTGATAGGGTGCATCAAGATGCCTAGTTAAAACGTGTTGGGTGTCAAATTTGACTTTTCTATTCTGAACTGAAGTCATCAAACACTTAACATATGTAAATCATATGTTTATAAAGTAAAAATAAGTTAATACATTTATAATAATATTATTATTATTATTCACTATGTTAAATCCACCATGTCATGGAAAATGAATTTTCCTCCCTTGATTAAAAATGAAACGGTTTAAAGTAGTAAGTAAACATTGTAAGAGTTTTAAAATTTACTGTTCACACCAGTCAATACATTCCATATATAGAAAATTAGCTGCTTATTTTACTCTCACTAAATCTACAGCATGTGTATTTTGAGCAAAGCATTTTCAAACTTTTGCACATGACTGAATGAACATTAGAGATTATGTTTGTGTGTGAATGTATTGAGTGTCTGTTGTGTCTGAATGGTGTGTGTTTCCCAGGCGCCCTCTCTGTGTGCATGGCTGCAGTTGTCCGTATGTGGGGGTTTTTAGAACACACTGATTTGGAAGCTTACACTTGTAAGCGTATGACCGCAATGCATACACTTCCTCATCTAATATTCATGAATCTTTTTGTTCTACACATTACCTATTCCTCAGGGTGCATCTCTGACTCTCCTGTTACAATCCATTTGACTTTAAAACAACTTTGACTTTCTGTGTGTGCGTGAGGCTGAGCGTAACATAATATCTTGGCTGGCTTCTTCCAAATAAATAGTCACATTTGCACTTCCAAAGAGAGAACACACTCTCACACACCTACACATGTGCGCACACACACACACACACACACACACACACACACACACACACACACGTTTGTTTCACATTCCTTGTAAAGACTTCCCTAGGCTTCTACAGATTTTTGTATTACTGTAGATATATATACTTTCACACTATATGTAAAAATATGTAAATATAAATACACAATGGTTGTGTACACAGGTTGCATGTTCCAAATACATTATGTATACATCATTTTGGGCCATTTTTGCTCAATTTATTTAAAAAAAAATTTTTGGGCCATTCTTGCTCAATTTATTATGGAATTTACACACAATGTAAAGTGAAATGTATTTATGTAGAAAAAAATGTAAAACATCAAAAATGAAGGTACATGGTTTTGTTCTGACAGTTGTGATATGAGGTAAGCCACCTGTCCTTTCCATTAAGTTTGCAGTGTTTCTTACATTTGCTTTGACTTTTATTTCATTGCAGACAGTAAGTATGTAGACTGTATGAAGATACTTCACAATTTGTCTGGTCAAATTTATTTCATTTGTATTTATACATTCATTTCTGCATTTCATGCCTGAACACATTCAAAAAAGGTTGGGACAGGGACAATTTAGGGCTAGTAATGAGGCAAAAAAAAGAAATGATGTGATTTCAAACAGGTGATGTCAACAGGTGATCATGATTTGGTACAAAGGCAATATTCACGATTGGCTGAGTCTTTAAAGGGCAAAATGACATATAATCTCATTTGTCAATGCATGAGAAAATGACTGAAAAGTCTAAAAGCAATGTTTTTCAGAGAAGGTTGGGAAGGGATTTGCATATTCCTTCCTCTACAGCTTACAATATCATTAAATTATTCAAGGACTCAAGAGGAATTTCAGTGCATAAAGGGTGGAAGCCTAAGGTGAACACCCGTGATCTCCTCCAATCTCTCAGACGGCCCCGCATCAAGAACAGTCATTCAACAATAGCCAATAATCACATGAGCAAGGGATTACTTTGGCAAACCTTTGTCAGAGTTGTATTCACAAATGCCACTTAGAACTTTGCTGTGCAAAACAGAAGCCTTTTGTTAACCATGTCCAGAAGCATTTTCTTCTCTGTGGTATGTGTGTTTTGTGGTCAAGTCCAAAAGCCAGGGTCTGTCACGGTATGGCGTTGTGTCAGTGCCCTCGGCAAGGTTTACACTTCTGTGGTGTCAGGATATAGGAAAGTATACCGAGATCTTGTCCATGCATTTTTCAACAAGACAATGCAAAACCACATGCTGCACACATTACAAAGCCTGTCCCTAAACTGAGAACATGTGGAGAATTTTGAAATGGAAAATGCCACAATACTGACCCCATACCATTGCACACATACTGTCTCAACTGTATCTGATTTGGGGATGTGTATGAAAATAGTTGAACAGTCAATTCATTTCTATTAATTCAACACTTAAAGCCAGTTCATTTTTAGTAAAAACAGCACAAGTTACTTTTTAGCCTCAGAAAAATGAAAAAGTATATTTAACTGAAAATTACACAGAAGCTACAACATCTAAATATAATATTATATTTTTCAGTATTAAATGTGTCCACTATTTCCTTTTATTGCAGCTTCAGTTCTTTTTAGGAGACTGACTTTCAATTTTCCAGAGAAATATGCATTCAAGCATGTTGAGGTTTTCCTTTAACTACTCAAGTTGAAATTGTGAATGAAGGGTCTGACATTTAGTACTGTACAGTACTATATGAATATGGTGTGTGTATATATGCTTAATTGGCTCAGCTCTCTTATACATCTCTATAAATTCAACTTTAATTGAAAGCACTGAATTCTGAAGGCTATTTTGACTGATTAAAAGGCAAATTTATAAAACTAAAACAGCACAACAAAAGAATAATTACACCCACTATTGATGATTCTAGTTTGATATTTTTATTTTAGGAGGTTGTAAAGAAGAGTACAAGAGATGATTTTCTCAGCAGAAAGCAGTAAGAACAGTTTGTTATTCCATGTGGGCTGAATTACTGAGCCGAACAGTGCCTGCTTTCTAAAGTCACACAGGGCGTCATTAAAGTAAAACTCTTCCACTCTATTTTTGAGGGTTTTTTGACTGTGTATGTGAGCATATCAACACGTCATAAAGCGTAGTGTTAAATTAACTCCTCTGAGTGGCCTAATGGTAATGTGGGAGTTAAAGTGTAGTTTGAAAAAAAAAAATGGTAATATGGATAAAAGATATTTCAGCAAGACAATAATCCAGCACATTTTGTTCTATAATTTTGTAAAGCCAACTAGCAGGTAACTTAACCAGTGTATTCCTTGAATTTGTTAAAGGTGTACAATGTATTATTTTAGACTTTTTATGTTTTTATTTATTTATTTATTACTAAATACAATGGCATAAATGTTTTTATTAGTTATGTGTGCTTGCAAAGTAATTTCTTAAAGATACCAAGAAACATTAGAAAGTATGCATGTTAGAGTGAACGCATCACTGTGGATCTTTATAAAGCATTATGCGAGTGAACACAGCATTTGTTACACTGCTTTTTTCCCCCCATACTGTCCCGATGTTTCCTGATTTAGGGTTGTAAATCCTTAGAAGACCAAAACATCCAGTGGTGCTTATAGTGTGTGAAATGTCTGTTTTTGTGTCATGTCCATTTTGTGACTGCTGTAAAGAAATCTACAGTGGAGAATTTCACATTAGCCTACTTAGAATAACTTTTTATTTAAAAGGCCAATATCATTGAAAATAGAAATTTCCTTCATTTTTAGTTAAAGAGTCAATTGTGATGTCCTGAATATCAGCACATTTACATATATCCATCTATTTAGTCTACAGCAGTTTAAACCTGCTATTCATGCTGTAATTAAGGTGTGTCTGAGCCCACACAGCACAATACAGGGCAGCCAGTACAACTGTTCATGTTTTATGTTCAACAAAAACAGCCTTTTTATTTGGTCATTTAAGATAGATTAAGATGATACAGATTGTTATAAGTGAACGTCAGATTTTGACCCTTTAAGTCTAAATAACTGAATAATATAGGCATTCCCCTGTAATGAGATCTTTTATATACTCCCTTCCTTTTCCAGTAAAGTATTTGACATTGTTCAGTTAATCTCTTGTAATTGGTGGGCCTATAATATCTGATTACCTGATGATCCATACATTATCTTCAGAAATAGACAAGAAGCAATACTTTGAGGTCACAGCTACATGGATAGACAGTTCATAATAATGTGAATATGATCCTCTGAAACAAAGCAGTGCTTTTTAAATCGAGTGACTGAGTGAGTTTAAATGTTGGGGAAACTTCATCCATATGATTTATATCACTACAACCACTTGCTGAGGGCGAAAAAAGACTGGACCTTTATATTTGACTTATTTTACTGGGCAGCTTTTATATGTTTACGTGTCTGTGTTGTAGTAACTTACAAAAAATAAGGGATTATTATGTTTACTTTTTGTATACACAGTGTGAATAAAATTGTGTACTTGAACGTTTTGCAGATGAAACTGCTATCAAGAATGCAACAGCAGAAGATGAACCAGGAAGAAGACTGCGAAGGTAAAACCCTGTGTTGATTAAAAACCTTTGCTGAACTGCATGCCCTATTTACGTCTTGTTTAGGTCTTTATATATCGTTGATTGTGTCAGATTTTGGCTGAGACTGAATGTTGATGAGCAGGTGTAAACCTTGTAAATACACACCCAAAATCTGACTGGACACATTTGGGGCTCATTTAAATACCTGGTAGAAGAGGAAAGGAAAGTGTATGTGGGTCATTCTGTAATCACGGATGTTCAGATGGAGGTATTTAGGCTTCTAATGTAATGACCCAATGGCTGCTCTAGGAGTTTACTGACTAGAGAACAAGGTTAACATACCTTTGTACAGAGACTGAACAGATGTTTGCTAGTAGGGCTGTGTTGAAAACATGAACATGGCAATATATTGTGAATAAGTTTGTGGTGATCAGCAATAATCAAATATTACAATGGCTATATGGATATTTTGTGGCATGTTGGAGCGTCAGCTTGAGCTTGGTACTTTATGGCTATTATAAGCCATATTAAAGACTTAGCATATTTTTATGATTAGGTATCACATAGTAAGCTAGTTTCTGGTATTAGTATTGTTTTGCCATGTATGGATGTTTTTGGATGATCCAGTTTAGTTCAGGATCAATATTGCTGTGGTACAGCTTTGCCTTTTATGTTTGTCTTTCGAATTGTATTTACGCTAATTAATCAGGTGAAACAATTTAAAATAATTATTTAATGTCTTCCAGGTCTATGTAAGTGTGTAACAGCAAAAACACACACACACACACACACACATTATCAGATCATTTTATATGTGTCAATGAATCTGATACAAAATCATTCTGCTGGAGAAATTCTCTGACTGCATTTTCCCATTCCTCTTCTCCATTCACTTTCTAAAAGAGCTGTCAAGGAAAGACTGTAGATGTGCTGTTTAGTCATGCTAAACTGTATTAATGCAGATAAGACAATGACCTGTCAACTGATAAATGATTGAATGACAACTGATAAATGAAATATCTTAGGCTTCGTGACTGGAATTGGCCAGGGTCGAATTTAGTCGGTTTTCACTCATAACATGCAATATGTTGTTTATGATGTATATGCAGTCTTTTATAATGGTGTATTTATTTAGCTTACTTCAGGAGAAGAGCACACACATAATGTTGTCTTTGTTCTTTTCAAAAAAGTCTTTTGCTTATAAAAGATGGTGAATGGCTAATTTGGCTTTGAACAAATCAGAAATGTTATTATGATTATTATGATTGCAGCACCCCTGCAATAAATTTGGGAGAAAGACCATGCTCTTCTACCTTTAGTCATAATGCCTAAAAATTCCTTCCTTTGGTGGAATGTTTGCAGCTTATAATTCGTTTTCTGATTTCCAGCAAAAGTAAGTTTTATCTGTTTATTAATGAATATTCAGTCGGGTTATTGGCCAGATTCTTGTGTTAACTTAATAAACAGTTAAACCTTAATTTTAGCCACTTGGTGTGCATTGTTTAAGGTGGAACGAAATGTAAACACGAGAAACTGGCCAGTAAACAGAATGAATATTCATTAATAAACAGATAAACTTTTCTTTCAGTCACTCGGTGTGCATTGTTTAAGGTGGAACGAAATATAAACACAAAAACCTGGCCAATAACCCGACTGAATATTCTTATATTAAAATATATTTATGTTCTAATATAAACTGGGGCTGTCTCGGCTCTACGTCCAGGTCCGGGTCCGTCCACTTTCAGTGTCCCTCGGAAACACTTCCGTTGTGTTGTGAGGCTTTCTGCATGTGTTTTGGAAGTTGCATGTGTTTTCAGTGTTTGCTGCGCGTTTGAGACTTTGCAGCGCGTTCGGTTAATGGTTTGCAAGCGGTCTCATTTTGATGCTTGTGTTTTCAGATCTTGCAGCGCGTTTGGCTAATGTTGTGCAAGTCGTGTCATTTTGATGCTTGTGTTTTGAGACTTTGCAGCTCGTTTTTAACTTGCAGTGCGTTGGGCTTTCTCGGCCACCGTAGTCCTGGCCTTACTGTGAAAAGAAGTTGTCACAACCACTACCAGAGATCACTGTATTGAATATTCAACTGTTACAGTTTCCCATATCTGGTGACGTCCAACTCATGCAAACTTAATTTGAGATTCAAGTATCAGTAGGAGTTCACAAATGACTATTCTATTAATCAAATGAAAGAAGAGGAAATCCCCGAAAGGATATTGATGTGAGATAGTTCTTACACATAACACACAAACATCTTGTTCACTGGTTCTACCAGATAAGCAGTAGCACACAAGAAAGGCATGAAAGACATGAGAGTTGTGTACGTTTTTAAAAGCATCAATTATTATTCATTACCCAAGAGAAGTCATTGTCATTGTGAATCAAACCGGTAGGTTTTCACATCAGATGTAACTTGAATAACGGAGGCTTCCTGTGGAGCTATCCAGCATAGCAGTCGATGATGCTGACGCATGGGTTTCTACACACATTTCTCTTTGTTTTATCATCATTTGATCATATGATCTAAATGCACCAATGTACGTACAGCAATCTAAATAGACCAAGATATTTAATGACTTCTTTTACCCATCTAAAGGTATCGCCACCTTAATTTTACTTGTCACTAGCCTCAGTTTTAGTCACATTATAGCCAGTTAGTAGTAGCCAAACATTTTCAATGCACTCCTTCAGAGCTGACATAGAAGAAGAGGAGTTTGATATGTAAAGGAGCATGTTATCTGTGTAAAGTCATATCTTATGCTTTTCATCACCTGCCAAGATTCCAGGTATAACTGTGTTTTCTCTATATACACTTAGCCTATATACACAGAAGAGTAGTCGCACAAATAGTTGCAGAAATAGTTGGACCCAGAAGGATTCAACCAACAAAAATGAAACTGGTGGGTAGGATGGACTTCGTGAGAACAAAGTTTGAGAACAAGGTCGGGGCTTATTGCTGCACATGACTGACCCAACATCCACAACTGCAGACATTCAGCGAGCAGTAATGCCCTTCATGAGTCATCCCGTTGGTGCCAGCACAGACTGCAGTGGTGTCGTGCTAGACTGTCATGGTGTGACTCAGAATGGCAGCGGGTCATCTTCAGTGACGAGTCCCGCTTTTGTCTTGGTGGAGACAACCAATGAATCTCTGTGTGGAGGCACCATGGTCAGCGCCAAGATGAACAGTTTGCTGTCACGCGACACAGGAACAGAAGGCCTGGTGTCACTCCACCTCCACCCCTACCACAAAACCTGCAGGAACTGTGTGAGAATATTCAAGCTGTTTGGGATGGATTAACACGGGGCTCCATTAGGAACCTCTACAACCTGACGCCATACTGAGATAGATACACTACGTCTGTATGTACTTCTGTATCAACGAATACCCAAATAGTGTTTTCGGTATTTAAAGATGTTTCAGGTGCAGTTAACAAAATGCTCGAGTATCTGTGTACATTGCTAAACCAGACATCGTTATGAAACTTGAGGCATTCAATACTATTAAAAGATACAAGTGAAAGTCCCAATGGAAAGTCTACAGCACCTGCACAGAGCTCAGAGTATAAAAATGAATACCTTCCCTTGGATAGGAAATCTAGGCCTCTATGTGGGGCAACAAAGTGATGGATACGCTGATTTATTTGCTAATTAAAAGACATAAAATGGAAAATTCGAGTAAGCACAATAGCCCTGTAGAGCTTCAGGAGTGTTATACCATCTAAGTTTTTGTGTGTGTGTGTGTGTGTGTCTGCGCGTGTTTGCGTCTCAGTATGTGTGTGTGTCCATGTAGATGTTTTCATTCTAAATAAACCGTCCTCTACGGGAGGTGTCTGGCTCTGCAGAGCACTGCGAATGGAAGCGAGGAGTAACTAATGGAGTAATAAAACACTAATGCACTGGAACAGCACTCTACACAGTGATCACCTCCTGCCATAAACATCCACTTAGAGAGAGAGAGAGAGAGAGAGAGAATGAGAGAGAGAGTGGAGGGTGCTGCAGTTAGCAGTGATTTCCAGTGTAAAGGTGGAGTTATTATTCAATTTATAGAAACAGAATAGAAATTCTCATAAATGTCCTTGCAACAAGTTAAGTTGTGACTGCTTAGAGATTAGCAAGGCTCAACCTAGCGCATTTTATTTTTTGATAAATAATGTAAAAATATTTGAACTAGATTGGTAAACCTAACAAGATTAGGTTTTTATATGTACAACCTGCACATCTCTGCTACATACAAAAACAAACTTTGTTTCCAGTATTTACAAACAATTTAAATGATGGTGGAGTGAGTGCAAATATTACCTCATATGCAGGGTAATTATAACAACTGATAATTAGATGCAAATCCAATAATTCAATTGAAGACTATTTATCTTAAAAAAGATATTCACCAAAATCAATAAGATTAGCGAACAGGCTGTCAGTAATGAATGTGTCAAATGTGTTTATTGAGTATTTTAAAATGTTCTCTGATGTCAACATAGAAGGTACTTCAGTCTGGGGAAAAATGACCAGACATGGTTTTACACCTGTTCACAACCCAGTGATTTGGCCCTTGACTGAAACAAATAAGTTTTCCTCATTAACAATTTGATTTGCTTGGTTAGCAAGATACCATGATGGCTCACACGGTAGCAACCTGTCAAAATAGACATAAACAAAAAAAAAAAAATGAACCTCCATATAAACAAGCTCGGCCCTCTATTACTATAGGTACTATTTAGTAGCTATGCTAACATTATTAACTTGGAGCAGGCTAGTAGGTAATGTTACCTATACCAGCTACTTACTGTCGTCTCAACATCAATACAAAATAACTTAAAGCTGTTACTCACTATGAGTCTTTCAGTTTAAGGCTGTAGACGTTTTTAATCTTCTTTTGTTCTCTCTGTACATCCTCTGCTCTTGCTCTCTTTCTCGCTCTTTGTTCTTTCTGTCTTACACTGTCCATCAATCTCTCACTCCTTTTTTATGTGTTTTGTTACTCTTTCTTTCTTTCTTTCTTTCTTTCTTTCGTTGTTTCTCTCTCTCTCTCTCTCTCTCTCTCTCTCTCTCTCTCTCTCTCTCTCTCTC
>CM067500.1:21739230-21771665 GCA_034552555.1 Semaprochilodus insignis | reverse complement strand
CATGAAATTACTGGGTTTATGTTGGTTGATGACTGACACATTGATAGTAATAGTTTTGAGATTAAGTTTTGATTTAAAATGTATTTTAATCCATGTGACGGTTCACTGGGGTTTGGATAGTAAATAACATGGCTATATTTTTCTTGTGGACATTGTGACCCACGGTCTGTACGTCTGTGAGTTTCATGACAATTAGCCATTTCACGTCTATCCACTCTGAACTCAAGAACAGAATTCTGCAGAAATTTTGAAAACCAGGGGGAATTCCATAATGTTAAACGATGAATGAGGCAATTAACACAACTAAATGAGAAACAACTTAAATGCTAAATGACACTCTACACCCTTATACGAAATCAAATCAAACCGAATTTGAATCAAATAACAGCTGATTTTATTAAATCAGATGTAGCATTCAACACTTAATTTACAACTGTATTTCAATTCATATATATGTCAGTTTTTGCTGTTAATTTTCATGCCATTTCTTCACAAGCTGTGTTATTAGTTCAACAGTTTTTCAAGATTTCTGCAAAATTCAGTCTTTAAGAGGGACATCAAAGTCATTCACAGTGGTTTGATGTGAAATGCTCCATTTTAGAGAAGATTTACCCAGTCACAGTCGGGGCGATGGCAACCAGATGTCTGCAATGTTACTAAAAGCTCTGTCTCAGAGTTATTACATGAAAAAGTGAGGAATATTTCGCCTGATGAATTTTCTGAGACACTGTTTTACAGCAGTTATTAGAAGGCTTTGGTCTAAAACACATTTTTAAAACCATCTTGATCGTTGGTTTTTATCCATTTTAAAGTATTCAGAATTTTTCTTTTTTGAGTAACTTTTTTAGAATTTGAGTTTTTACATTTTTACACTTCGGCAATATAGATATGTTAAAAACTGGGGGAATTTCCCTATAGATAGATAGATAGATAGATAGATAGATAGATAGATAGATACTTTATTGATCCCAAAGGAAATTTAGCTTATTTTGTTAAAGACAACACTGTTTGTAATATAGGCTAAAATTACAGTTGCAGCTTTTGTGATTTGGAAATTGCATAATTGGGATGTCAGTATAAAAATGATGACTGGTTCAGCTTTAACACACACACACACACACACACACACACACACACACACACACATATGCTCCATTCAGGTGTCCAGTGGGTACCAACAAAGGAAGCAGTCATTTGGACTGTGTGTATGTGTGTTGGACAGACAAGGCTGGTCTGGGTCTCTGTGGTCATTATGGCAGAGCACAGGACAATAATGAGACATATGCCCGCTCTCCTCCTCATGGATACAAGCTGACCAACGAAAGAAGAGAGGGGTGGATGGAAGAGTGCAGACAGAAAAACGCAGGTTGGAGACCTTGGAGAAAATGTGTGAGAGAGATTGTATAGGAGTGAAAGAGAGAACAATAAGAAAGGGTGAGAGGAAAATAAGACAGAGACGAGGAAGAGGGAGAAAAAGAGAAACAAAGAAGTGAGGAGAAGAGGAGATAGAGGGGAACAGAAAAATTGAAAGAGAGAAAGACAAGGATGGAGAGGAGGAGAAGAAAAGACAGAAGGAGAGAGGGGAAGGAAGAGATGGAGAAGTGAAAGTAAAAAGTAGGGAAAGAGAGAGAAAAAGGAGGGAGAGGCAGGAAGGGAGCAGAAAGAGAAAGGACAAAAGAAGAAATGCAGGGAGAGAGAGAGAGGTAGAGAGTGAGCAGCTGCACTTTGGCTAACAGCAGCTGTATGCTAATGTGAATGTCTGACTCAGCAGAGAGTGAGAGCGAGATGCTGTGGTCTGACAGGACACACCCACTCTCTCATGTACAGTAATTAACGACGCAGGTTCTCTTGCAGTTCACCATCCAGAGGGAAGCTCACTTATACTTGTCCAACATTTGTGGTGTTCTTAGACCTTAACAGGAGCTGTCACCATCCAAACTCCAACAACTGATCAACACTCAGAACTCTGACAAAGAATCGTCGGCCTTGTTTATAGTATTTATACTCACTGTTTTTATCCTAAAATGGTTCCACCTTTTCTAGGCAGAAATGCTTCCTTTGGCAATATAGTGTATTTTATGATTACAAAAGTATTCACTCACCCAGCCAAATCATTGAATTCAGGTTTTCCATGCAGACTGATTCTACAAACGTGTGAAAGAATGGGTCACTCTTAGAAGCTCAGTAAATTCCAGTGTGGTACCGTGATAGGATGCCACTTGTGCTACAAGTCCAGTCGTGAAGATTCTTCACTACTAAATATTCCACAGTCGACTGTCAGCGCTATTAGAACAAAGTGAAAGAGATTGGGAACGACAGCAACTGTGCTAGGCCATGTAAAATGACAGAGCGGGGTCAGTGGATGCTGAGGCGCATAGTGCACAGAGGTCGCCAAATTTGGGCAGAATCAATTGCTACAGACCTCCAAACTACATGTGACCTTCAGATTAGCTGAAGAACAGCACCTAGAGAGCTTCATGGAATGGGTTTCCATGGCCAAGCAGCTTCAGCCAAGCCTTACATCACCAAACGCAATGCAAAGCTTCAATAAAGTGGTGTAAAGCACGCTGCCACTGGACTCTGGAGCAGAGGAGACATGTTTTTTTGGAGTAATGAATCACGCTTCTCCGCCTGACAATCCAATGGACGAGTCTGGGTTTGGCGGTTGCCAGGAGAACAGTACTTGTCTGACTGCATTGTGGCAAGTATAAAGTTTGATGGAAGGGGGATCATGGTGTGGGGTTGGTTTTCAGGAGTTGGGCTCGGCCCCTTGGTTCCAGTGAAAGGAACTCTTAATGCTTCTGTAAACCAAAAGATTTTGGACAATTTCAAACTGTTACAGCTGCAAAGGGTGGGCTGACATCATGTTAAACCCTATGGATTAAGAATGGGATGTCATTCAAGTTCATATGCGTGCGAAGGCAGATGAGCGAATACTTTTGGCAATATAGTGTAGCATAAATCTGACCCATCTTTTGGTTTAGCAACAATTTACCATTAACCCTAAGTAAAATACAACATGGTGCATATGAAGTGAAATTAAATGTTTGCTCCTCTAATAATATTTATAGTTTGGTGTATTGCTGTATTGCTATTCACTTTAAAATATACAAAGTAAGGAATATGTCACTTGAATGTCAGTCATCAGGTGTCAGAAACAAAGAACTCGGACCGACGTGAGCAGAGCTACACAGCAAGTTGGTTTTATTAAACAATAGAACAGTCGAACCAAGCAGCAAAACACGAAACAACATGAAAAGGGAGAGGCGATAAACAAAGTCAGAGGCAGGCAGAGGTCAGAAACCGGAAATAGCAGTCAGCGAGGCGAACACATCAGAAGGGCTAGGCTAGAGACAGAGTATAGGAGACGAAAGACATGATCAGAGCCGGAGAAACACAGCAAACAAAGCCAGAAGGGGAGAAAGCCAAAAGGGGTAATCAAGGACAAAAATAGATCGAAACCAAGAACTAATCACAAGGAGTAAGAACACTCAGAAATGCAAAACTAGGCTTTGGCAAAACTTCGCAATGGTCTTGTGACAGAGAGGGGTTTATATACTGGACTAAAGGGGCAAATTAGGGACAGCTGGGGCTATCTCAAAAAAAACCTAGAGCGGATCTGGTTGGGCGGCTGGGGACACGTGGGTGTGACGTCATCGAGCGAAGCCCTCTGGGAAGTGGAGTCCGGAGGAGCGAAGGAGCGGGGAATACCCAGAAGCGTGACATCAGGCATCAATTGTCTGTGCTTAACTGAAGGTTTTTGTGGCAAGATGCTTTATAGACCAATTTCAAAATCAGTGCTATATTAGGATTAATACTGTCCCTATAAGAGAGGGACAGTATAATAGATATACTTAGATATACAGTAATAATAGATTTACTTTATCTATTTTTCTTTTCAAAAACTTGTTATATCTAAAAAATGGATGTACCGCCTTTTGGAATGAAGCTTTTCAAGTAAAAGTAGTGAGGGAAGTGAAAAGATGCCACCATTAGTCCTCCTTA
Organism: Semaprochilodus insignis; assembly: GCA_034552555.1. Classification (NCBI taxonomy): domain Eukaryota; kingdom Metazoa; phylum Chordata; class Actinopteri; order Characiformes; family Prochilodontidae; genus Semaprochilodus; species Semaprochilodus insignis. The sequence goes on along the minus strand of CM067500.1, from coordinate 21,767,660 downwards.
CCGTAGGTGGTATTATAAAGGGATCATTTGGTGATATATAGCATATGTGTCACAATTTCATGAAATGACTGGCTAAAACGCAGCATTAAAGATTATTAATCCACATAATAAATATTCTACTGATAATATAATTGATACTGCCAGCCCTAGATCCATGTAAAGGCTCTAGTTTTAGCTGTGACTCAACATTTAACAAAAGTACTGACAGAGCGGTTAATATATCAACATTAAAGCAGGATAATTCTTGTAGTTGCCTAGCTTTATCTCTTTTGTTGCTGGGAGTGCATGAGGTCGGCTGTGTTTTACGTAAACGTTGTCAGGCTTATTTCTAATGACTGTGGCATTATTCATGGCCTCGCTCTAATTGAGCAGATTCTCCGGTGGATATTAAATCTTATGACACGCTTTTCTACTTTGGCATTTGGAGAGAGGCTGCTTATATTTCATTTAGAGATAACTGAGTCAAACCTTTTAGACACAGGGAGTCAGACGGAGGGAGGGAGGGAGGGAGATGGTGGATAGAGAGAAAACCAAGGAGAGGAAGAGAGAGAGAAACGAGAGGGAAAGCGAGAATGGCAAAACATTAGAGAGGGAGCGGGAAGCCTAGGGTGAAGTGAGGGAGAAAGGCATAGAGGGAGATGGATAGAAAGACTGGAAGGAAAAGAGCAAGGGAGAGAGTAGAGAGGGAAGGAGATGGATATGAAGGATATGTTAGTCATATGATGGACACAGAAAATATGGCAGAGAGACACAGAAAGAGGGCAAGAGAAAAAGATAGTGAGTGAAAAAAGGTGTGGCAGGCATTCCCCTGCATTTCTCACACGTACAGCATCTTCTGGCTTCCTCCTGCTTCGCTTTTTTCCTCTGCCTCTATAGCTCTCCGTCTCATTTTTAGCCTCGCTCTCTGTGTCTGTCTCACTCTCTCTCTTTTTTCCGCTGTCGCTCTGTCAGGGTGAGAGAAAGCCGGATAGCTGTGATATGGAAATGGAGACAGCTGCTTGTGCATCAGATTTGCAAGTCAACTCCTTCTGTAATTAAGAACATTCAGAAACAGAGAAGAACAAGAGAGAGATGGACAGACAGTAAGAGAGAATGATGGAGATACAGTAGGGGACAGAAAAGAGAATAGGGGACACAAACAAGCAGAGAAGGAGAGAGGGCAGGAGAAAGGGCAGTAAAAAGAGGAAGTGAGAAAGAGGGGGATAGAGAGAGAAGGAGAGGCAGAAAGAGGAAACATGAAGGAGGGAGAGGAAGAAAGAATAAGAGTGAGACAAAATGGGAGAGCATAAGTAAATGAGAGGGCAAAGGAGAGAGAATGAGAGAATCAGAACTCAGAAATCAGAAAGAGAAATAGAAAGAGGAGTGAGAAACAAGACAGAAAGAAGGAAGGAGAGAGCAAAAGTAATGAATGGATTAAAGCGAAAAAGAGAGAGGAGAGAAAGTGAAGGAGGAGAAAAGGAGGGAGAGGAAGAAAAAAGAGGAAGTGGGACAGAATAATACAAAGAGAGAGTGAGAAGTAAGGACAGAGAAAAGTAGTTAATGAATGAAAGTGGAAAAAGAGTGGGAGGAGGAGAAAGTGAGAGGAGGGAGGTAGGTAGAGAAAGACAAACGGAGAGAAGGAGAAGAGGACAGAAAGAGTCAGAGAGATGGAAGTGAATTTAGAGAAAGAATTGAGCGGAGAAGAGAGAATAAAAGAATGGAGGAATGAGAAAGGGAGCGCAAAGAGAAGAGAAAGCGCAAATTGGAGAAGGGGAGGGGGATGAGAGAGATGGGCAGATAGACGGGAAGAGAAGAAGAAAAGCAGACCAAGTGACAGGAAAGAAGAAAAAAGGAGAAAGTCAAGGGAACTTTCAGAAGCCTGGATGGGAGAAGTCAGAATTAATGGCAGTTGAGTTTGACTGAAATCATGCGAGTGACACATCTCATCACTCTCAGCCTCTTCTATTAAAAATCCGAAGGCGCCTTTTCCCTCTTCATTGCCGCCCAGAACGCCTCCCTGACCTATCACATGCCGGAGATGGCCGCTGACACCGTGTCGCTTCCTGCTGGGGGTGTAAAAATGCATCAGTTTGTCATTATGCATCGATCTGTAGGAGGTGATTCAACAATTTTAATCCATCATAATAATATCCAAATTTCTGCTTTGGCCTCTGCATTTCATCACAGTGTTCATAATAATTACTACAGTCACGTTTTACACGTCTACACTGTCTTTTTAATAATAAATCTAATCGCACCAAAGAATGTATTCAGATAAAACTGTGATTAAATATGTGATATCATGAATCACTGAATCATTTTCTAAAGAATAATAATTGCATCAAATTGAATCACAATATACTTAAATGTGAGACTTCACAGTTCACTAAATCCCTTACTAAACAATCTTAAATTAAATGAAAGAGAATGGTGAACTGAAATCTGAGAGTTAATGATTCACATCATAGAATCACTTTCTAAAGAATCATGTAATTTGAATCAAGTTGAATCATGTTATGTCAGATCTGATATTTCATGATTCACTGAATCTCTTCCTAATGAATCAAATCTTTTAGAAGTGTACATCCCTACTGTTTGCCAGAAAGGACTTTTTTCCCATACAAAAGCAGCTCCGTCAGAATCTGTCTGAGCCACATGATGGCACAGTGGCACAGTGGAGCTGCAGTAGGGCAGATGTGTGCGAGCGCACTTACTGGCTATTAACCACACGTGATGTCTGTTTAGCTGTGCTTTGCTGGAGTTGCTCATTTAGGACTTTCACGTGTGTGTGCCCATGTGTTTTTAGCTCATTGTGGGGACAGAAAGTCACAGGGATAATGAAAACATGAACATTTTGGTGTGGGAATATTTAATACCTTCACATGAGGAAAACTCCAGAGCGAAAAAACAACAGCAACAAAAACAACAAAGTTAGAAATATCAGTTCTACAGAGCTCTAATTATACACTGACAGATTAGTGTTAATGTTGGCTTTCATTACCTGTTAGCTACGTTAGCCTTGTAGCTTTAGCACAAATATAAAGAATTACTTAGAATCATTTTCTTGGCTAATCAGCAATATTTGAGGTAAGCAGGGCAACTGCTGTAATTGCAACTATTCAACCGCTGTATTTGACAAATGAACTGTTAAACTAATACAACATCTAGGGTGAATTAAGCAGAGTACAAAACAGTTTCAGTCAGAGAAACTTGGTGAAGTAAAGCTAACCAGCAAAATCAAAGGCTAGCAAGCTAAACCACCTGTGTGTAGGTGCCTGTCACCTGTTCATTTGCTGATCTATACACCAATACTGTACATTAATCTGTTCCTGCTTAATGCATCACTTTGTTTGTTTGTTTGTTTGTTTTTTGTCCAGTTACCATCACAAAAGCTGGTGATCGCATGATTTTAATTCTGTATGAGTGGCAGAGCAGCTGGGAGTGTTAAACAGAGAGGTGTTGTTTGTTAGCTGCTCATTAGTCACGCCCACACAACTCACAGATCAGCATTTTAACTGCTTTTATCATTTTTATATATTTGTCTTGCAACCTGGATGTTTAATATAACATTCAAGATTAGTATCATACAAACATTTATAATGGGACTTTAAAACTTACCTAGGTTTACAAGTTGGTGGCTTGTAACTAGCTTTACTTGCCAACAGTTATTAATTGCTTGGCAATTACTACAGTTATTACTATAGTGCAATAATTTGAGCGACTTGTGTATTGTACCTCATAATCTTGTTAACAACCTTACATTAGACTACACATTAGGTCAACAATTTGCTCATGTTGCTGTAATTCATATTAATGCCTTAACCCATAAGAGCCCACGGTGGCGCATGTGTCACAAGCCCTTAAAAGAAGGCTGGGAAGTTCTTTATACAGCCTTGAAGTCCCTAAGTGACCTATACTGAACATCCTGGATGCAGTCACATGACAGTTTCTGGATTGGTGAAAATGTGACCTCATTCACAGAAAGGTGATGTGATTGGTTAGTGCATGAGACCAAAGCAGTTCATTTAAAAAGCTAGTTTTTGTATCTATAAAGTCTGCTATAAACCCATTTAATGGTTCTAATGCTTTGGGAACAGGTTCTGTACTACACAGGACCCATTCTGATCCCATTCCGAGAACGAAATGATGAAATGTAAGTTAAGAAATGGTTATTGAGATATATGTTTACCGGTACTCGGACCTTAGAATAGTTACAGAAGATGCCATGTGACCTCTTAGTCATGATAACACTGATCTTTCACCATCTTAGAACTGATCCCTCTTCATGTTCCTCCAAAGGGGAAATGGGTCTGGGCTCTTATGGGTTAATAATAATTCACCAGTTAACATGGAATTAAAGCAACCTCCATTCTAAAGTGTTTATTGCTAGTAAACATACTAACAGAGTGGTAACTTCGGTATATGGGGTGTGCATGAACTGTGTTTATTAACATAAGTAGTTTCTAGAAGCAGTGTATGGCATATGTTGGGAATTGCTTAATTTGCCTTAGGATATATCTTAAATAAGTAGTTAATAAGCAGACAATTATTAACTTTCTACTGACTTGATAAGGCTTAATATGATATGGTATTACCTTCCCTGAAATATTTCAAAACACAAAAGCCTTCAACCTAGCCTAACTACTTACTACAATGTCATTGTCTATACCTGCTTATTTTTGCTAGAAATTTGTTCACAACATGAGAGGTCTTTTTTTTCCTCCTATAGCAAGAACTGTGCTGTTTAGAGAATGTATTAATTACATTGTTGAAATTGACATTAAGGGTCCAAAAGCCAAACAGTATCTTCTTAATTTAATGCTGTAATGTTTTATAAGATCAGGAATTATGGTATAAATTAGCCTGTAGCCAATTCTTTTCATTTGCATTCATCTTTTCTATCTCATCGCACATGTAGCCAAAGAAGAAAAAGATTCATTCTATGTCGCTTTAATGCGTGAGTAAACGGATTATGCCGGCGCGGATAACTTCATTGACATTGATCTCCCGAAGTCTCCATGTTAATTATTAATCCATGAATCTATACAAATTCACTTAGGCGGTCTTCGCAGTAATATGCAGTAAGCCTTAGTCATTCATTTATATATTTATTTATTTAATCTGACTTTTGTTTGTATCCATATTGTACAAGATGGAATTAGTCTAGCTTGTTAGCTTGATTGGCAAAGCGTAAGTCCTAAAACCTGCAAATGGAAGTACACAGTGTCTGTGTCTGGCATAGTTGGCGTTTACGGATCCCAGAAGGGGATTTTTTTTATCTTTTTTTTTCCAGTTGTTGTATGAGGTGGAAATACATTATTCAGTCTGTGAGAGACACAACTAAATATAAACAGATTAAAATTTGAACATTAGAGGGAAACACATCTCAAAGGGAATCGGCGATGTAACCCAGTTTCAGATTTCTCTCCTTCAGCGGCGGGAATGAGAGATGAGATGTTAGAAGTTTTGTCTTAACCAAATCACGGAGAAGTGCAGTTATAGAAGGAATGTGATGAATAATAAAAGGTTGTGTTGCTTCAGCTAAGTGCGGAAGGAAGCTAGAAGTAAAGTAGATCCTCTTGAGTAATTGACAGCTTCTCGTATGATGGGTTGGTTCATTAGTTTGCGCACGTGTGATTTGTCTGGCACAAGTCTGTAAAGATTTAAAGCTTTACAAGTCTGATTTAGATGTCCATGTTATCCTTGGAACTATTTACTGACCTGATTTTCGGATTATGCAAAAGTAATATTTACTATGGGGAAGTAGGGATGGAATGATGTATGTTTTTGTCTCTAAGGCCAAGATTCGATTTGATTTTTGATATTTTGTGTTTTAAAGACATTTAAATTTTGCAGAGCTCAAATTATGTACTTCACAGGTTTATTAATAAATAAAAATTCTCAAAGAAAAGCTCAGTCATGTGGGTGTGGGTACATGTATGGCATAGGCCTTCCCCCCCTGCAGCCATTTCACTCTGTTAGTATGTCACTGATTGATTAATGATCACGTTTTCCACAAAGTCGAACAATTTTTAGAGACAAAAACTCCCTAAAATTAGAGAGTGTCAGGAGTTGCTCTGCGATAGTCTTAAATTGTTGTCCTGTTTCAAACATGTATTTATTTTTTTTACATTTTTTATACTACATCGAAATTGTTACACTCTTAGATGCAAGTGGCATAAAGGTTTAGCAGTGGCTTTTTTGAATGTTTGGAATATGTCATTTTTCTAGAATTTGTCCAGCCTTCTCTCCCTCTCTTTCTCCTTACATATGAGCTTTGTTTCGGAATACTCATATCTGTATATAATTATACCACACATTTATATGTCCTTAATTAATGTGAAGGTACCTGATCAATACCCATTTTGCAGACAGCATAGACTTCCGTCAAGGATTTATATTATATTGCTATATGCATTATTGTTGGTAGTGGGCTTTACAAACAAGATATGTCAATGCTATATTATGATTATTATATGTTTAAATCTACAAGTGATAACAAACATCAAATAAACAAACATTACTCATCAGCTCCCCCTAAATTTGTTATAAAGATCAAATAAACAAAAATCCCTCACTACTGCTGCCAACTAAGTGTAAACAAACATCAAATAAACAAACATTACTCACAACTGCCCTCTAAAGGTGTTATTAACAAACATCAAATAAACAAACATTACTCATCGGCGCCCCCTAAATTTGTTATAAATAAAGATCAAATAAACAAAAATTCCTCACTACTGCTGCCAACTAAAAGTGTTAACAAACATCAAATAAACAAACATAACTCACTGGCACCCTCTAAAGTTGTTACCAAGAAACATCAAATAAGCATGCATTACTGACTGCTGTAAAATACTCTAAAGGTGTTGTTAAGTAACAAATTAACAAAACGTATTGATTTATATCCTTTAAAAGTGATATTGCACTTAATAGAATGTAGAGCTTCCGTTGTTTCCATAAACTATTTTTTATTTACATGCATTTGTGTAAACGCAACATATGAAAACACACCCAGTTCATTCTTTTTATTGTGACAAATGTCTACATTTACACAGAATCATGGGTGCAAAAATATACTCTTTTTGACAGTATACATGCCACTAAGTCAACAGTTATCACAATAAGCTTAAATGATCATGATCAGCTAAAATAACTGCAGTCAGGTGTAATAATTGGAACAAGCATGTGTGCAGACAATACCCAGCCTGCAGGCTAGTTTCACTGCTTCTGCCGTTCTTACGTTACATATTTCACACAAATCCTTTGGGAGGGAAGCTGTATCCCATTCCATAAGCAAGTAAATGTAAACAGAGGTTTGGAGCTGCAGGCAGAAGATGCCTGATAGTATGTGGTCAATTAAGTGCATGTAGAAGAACAGCTGAGCTGACTATGGAGTGACAATTCGGCGGCTCATGATCACCCAGTGAGGCAGCTTCTTCTCCAACACTATGACAAGCTGCTGTAGCGCTGGCTCCTATCAAAGCCCATCCACATGACGCAAGGCGAGAGGCCAGTGACAGAGAGAGGAGGACAGGAATCATCAGGGGACCTAAAAGAGAAAAAAAAAAAGCGATGGATCTCCCCACAATCACTCCACATTCATTCACAGCTAAATCCAAATACGATTCCACTCTGGCCTCTCCACACCTCACTGTCCTTCTAATCTCAGGCTTACAATAGTGGGAGGACATGGAGAGACAGACAAAGAGAGAAGGTGAGGGAAAGGGGGATGAATTAAAAAAGGGAAGGCTGATAGTGCGATAGCGAAATGCCAGTGAAAGCACATTAGCGGATCATCCCAAGGCCATCAACCGTTCATATGAAGGAGAAAGGGGGATGAATAGAGTGAGAGAGAGAGGGAAGAATGGTGAGAAATGGAGAAACGGAGGGAGAATGTGTCCCTCTAATCCCATGGCTGTGGATCTGCTTGGTTTCCATCACGTGCCGATGGGACGGCTTCATGACAAAGTCTACTCTGGGTGGATGTCATGAATAATTATCGCATCAGGCAGTGTCGTCTACCCCACAAACCCTGTATGATGTTAAGTAAGGAGATATCTGTCTGTAATGTGTTGATAAACAGGTGGAACCTTCTAAACCAATTCACTGCTAGATAATTCTTTGTGGAGTACATAGTGTGGGACCTCCTCAATAACAATATTCCACCAATTGGAAAATACAGTCAGTTTATCATTATAGGTAAACAGAACATGCCCCTGTCTTTTGCAGCGATTAAAAGACGACTTGCGTCTCACCCCTTGGCATTGTCATTTACTCTTGGGGGAATCCCTGATGACATCTTATTTACTGTATTAGTTCAATTAAAGTGTGCCTTTAGATAAAGATGAGCCCTTAGAGGGGTGAGATATTGAGTGAACATGAGCGCTGACTTCAGACGCAGGAATGTATGAGACCTGAATGCTATAATGGATGATTTGAGCAGGCCTGGAAACCATCACAATCTGATGAGTTTCGCTTTTCAGTCCTGATAATTATGCTGCTTGCAAGCCGTAGCAGTAAACTACTTTAAAATACTTCATATTTTAAAACCTTAATATTTGATTAGCTGGGCTTTAGTTTGCAGACTGTTGACTGCTGATACTTGCTGATACTGACTGTGTTATATTTTAGTCTTTTGTACATACTGTATTTAGGACTATTCAGCATGACTGACAAACTCTTCTGACAGACTTTAACATGAACACGTGTGGACGCGCATGCTGACGGAGCAGGAAGAAGCACAAAAGAGGCAGACGTGCCAGGATTCTGTGGAGGACAAGTAAAATGTGAACCAACCTTCTACTTCCTAGTGTTGTGCTCAAAAATGCTCAGTCCTTGGATTGAAGAATGGACAAGCTGAAACAGTTCAAATTTCAGAGCAACATCGAGAGCTGCTGCGTTTTAGAGTCATGGCTGTCCATGGCAACACCGAACAAAGGCATCACACCAGTTCCATATACCATACATGACAGAACACTGGACTCTGGTAAGGGCGGAGGCGATGGGGTGTGTGTTATGGTGAACTCACGATGGGGGACAGATTTAGCGGTTCTAGACAGTCACCGCTCTCCAGATATCGAACTCAAAACAGTTAAAGTTTGAGCTTGTTTACTGCTCAGCGACTTTAGCTCAGTCCTCAGTATGGTCTACGTCCCACCACAGGCAGATAAGTCATGCTGTACAAGACCATCACACTTCCATTCTTTTCCTGCCTAACTTCAGTCAGTCTATCCACGGAGTGGCCATCTTTACACTTCATGACTGCTTTGAAACTATAGACTGGCAGATGTGACCTTCAGAGGATCACCAGGCTGGCCAAAAGGAACTACAGGTACAGAATGGAGTCTAACTACCTTGCCTTCGATCCCAGGTATATGTGAAATGCACTTTTACTGACCACATAGAAGGAATGACATGCAGTGCACATGAGCTAAATGCACATTTTGCTCATTTTGAGGCAAGCAACACCTCCCCTGCTGCAAAACTCCCAGTAGATCAGGAGAGCTGTGCTCTAACTATTTTGGTCAGATCCTTCAAAGCAGTTATCCCACGCAAAGCACCTGGTTCTGATAGCATCCACAATCGTGTACTTGGAGCAAATGCCAACCAGCTGACGAAGGCTTTCACAATTGTTCCAGTTCCCAAGAAACTGGCTATCATACTGCCATATTGTACTGACATCAACAGCTCTGTTGTTCTTTGAGTAGCTGCTCAAAGCTCACATCTGTTAAACACCGTTCCAGTCACCATGGACCCTTGCCAGTTTTGCATACCTTGCTCTAACAGATCCAAAGATGATGCTATCACACACGTAGATAGAAAGAACACATGTGAAAATGCTGTTCATAGATTACAGCTCATCCCTGTCAAACTCATCCCCAAGCTCACAGACTTGGGACTGAACACTCATCTCTGCAATTGGATACTGGACTTCCTGTGTTCTCGGTCTTCTTCTGTACTTCCGGTTCACACATGACTTACAGTGGGAGACGGAACAGTCTAGAGAGAAGAGGTCCGCGCTCTGTCAGAGTGGTGCCATAACATGCAATCTCTGTCTCAACATCAGCAAAGGCAAGGCAAATAATTGTGGACTACAGGAAGCTGCGGAGGGGTGGTCACTCTTCCTTATACATCAGTAGAGTTGAAGTGGAGAAAGTCAGCAGTGTTAAGTTCTTTTGGTGTACACCTCACTGATGACCTCAACTGGTCCTTCCACAACAACTGTGAGATCTGCTTGTCGGCGTCTCTTCTTCCTGTGAAAGCTCAGGAAGTTTGGTCTGCCTCCCGACATCCTTCTATGCACCATAGAGAGCATCCTCTTGGGCTGCATCACTGTCCGGTATGGCAGGAGCACCGCCTGCGACCGCCAAGATCTAGAGAGAGTGGTTAGGACCGTAGAATTCCTCATTGCCTGAGGAAAATCCAAAAGATCCGGTTGGACGGTAGTCATCCAGCACATGGCCTGTTCACTGTACTACCAATGCAGGGGGTACTGCAGAATAAGACTAGAACTAACTGGCTAATAAGCAGTTTCTATCCACAGGCTATCAGGTTTTTAGAACAAGCTGCAAAGCTGTGCGTCCTTCCCGAATACCATTTCACTCAGACACTTAAAAACTGTTAAAATTATTATATAATAACATAGCGCCGCTATGGACAATATCACTGAGTCACTTTAAATCTACCCTTTTCTTTTTCTCCTCTCTCTCAGATTATCCTTTGCCTAATATTTGTACATAGTAAGAAGTTTTTGACATTATACGTTTTGTTTGTATAGTTGTTTATTTTCATATCTTGTGTATATTCAATATGTGTATATAAAATGCATGTATGTATGTATGTATGTATCAAAAGAATAGTTCCTCAAATAATGGCACCCAGAAGGAATCAACCCAGAATGGCAGCGAGTCATCTTCAGAAATGACCAACGAACATGTGTGTGGAGGCACTGTCAATGAATGAACCTAGATGGCTTAAGACATAACCTATTGAAAACCTATTGAAATGGCTAAAAATGACTGGGACTTGGAAAATGAATTAGCATCTCCAAATGGCAAGGGAAGAATTGAGTGGCATCATAATATTGATGCGAGAAGATTTTATTTCTGTTCATTTTTGACTATTTATTTTAGTACATCATGAAATGGTCACACAATGTGTAAGGCAGCTGGCAGTTACAATAAATAAATAAATAAACAAACCACAAACTGAATAGTATGACAGCAATGGTTTCATTTCTCTGAGTTTATAGCAATCGGCCATCTGATCGTTTAGTCAAATTGTTGGGACTAATGATGCAGCTAGCAGTGAACATTCTGGAAGAGGAACTAGGTTCCTTCGAAACTCTGTTACTTCATTTTATAATTCTGCTATCATAGTAATTACACAGAACAAGATAATTAAGTCCCAACGAATCAAATATTCTGTATCTGCTTAATTGGTGTGCATGGAAGAACATGAATCGACTGAATCAACATAATTGCCAGTTAAAGCTGATTAGAAGTAATGTACGACAACATTAGAGCAATGAAGTGAAGGTTATGTCAGGCAATGCTTAGGCTACAGCTGGATGGATGTTAGTGGGACAAAAGGAGCAGTGGAAGATTAACTTGCTATGTGACTCTTTTATTGCCACTTGACAATTGCACCTATTAGGGCTGCAGTTCTATGCAAGACGGTTCCAATATACAGCGCATAAGACAACATGTACATACACAGTTTATGTACAAGGATATTGGATGATATGCAATGTTTTGGGAAAAAAAATCACAAATTTATCTTTACTAAGCAGAGAATCCCGTAAGCTAACCATAATGAAATGCACTGGAAATGTTATCTATGTTATTTAATGTTATCTACGTTATTTATTGTTATTTATCTGTGCAATAAACATTCATTTGCTCAGAAGACAAATACTTATATTACAGTAAATACAAATAATATCAATACAGTAAGTAATAGTCAATATATTTGTTTATTTCTAAACTACTTCCTGTGGCATTCCGTTATTAGTTGGAGTTACAACTCAATACCTGGTTCGGCTAAACAGTGTGTAATTGTGTGCTTATGATGGAATCAAACAAATCTATTTGCTGAAATTCTTGTTACTTTTTACTGCATTTATGTTTATTTGCATTTATTGTAATGATATATGGTGTTTAAGTAGAAACAACACACTCACTGTCGAGAAAAATGCTTAGGCCCCTAAGAGAGCTCACTGAACTGTGTACAAAACAGTGTGCGGTAATATTATCTATTAATCTTATCTTGTATTCATAACAATTCATATATGCATTCATAAGACATTATTTGGGATGCATAGTGCATTGTAATGCCTGTCATAAGAGTGTATACGTGATTATAAGTAGCTATAATACCACAGTAGCGTGAATATGGTTAATTAGATATTCACATCAGATCTCCTGCAGGTTTAGCTTAGTTGGAGCACAGACATTAACCACAGTCTGATTTAATCTCAAATGAGGGTCGAGGTCAGTCATCTGCACATGCTTGTAATAATATGATCCACAATAAGAGTTAATTATTGGCAGGATAGGAAAGCATGTAAGGCATATAAGGAGCATAAAGGTTACCAGGAGCAATAAATGATATTTAGACTGATATGGGCAATATTTACTGAACTACACATACAGAAGTAGTGACTCTCAATATGACGTCAGGCCACCATGCTTGCTACTGCTGCATGCCAGCATCTCGGCATAGAGTTGTAGAGGGTCCTAATGGTTGTCCTGCGATAATCCATCTCATGCAGCTTGAATATCCTCACACAGTTCCTGCAGATTTTGTGGTAGGGGTGGAGGTGGAGTGACACCAGGCCTTCTGGACATGTGGCGCGTGACAACAAACTGTTCATCTTGGTGCTGACCACGGTGCCTCCACACACTTCGTTGGTCGTCTCCACCAGACAAAAGCGGGACTCGTCACTGAAGATGACCCGCTGCCATTCTGAGTCACTCCATGACAGTCTGGCACCATTGCAATCTTTGGCGACGTTGACGTGATATTAAGGGCAGTCGTTGTAATGGTCTGTGTGCATGTAGTCCTGCGTTGTGCAGCCATCTGCCCATGATGCTGGCACTAACAGGATGACTCATGGAGGTCATCACTATTCGCTGAACGTCCGCGATCATGACTGTTGGGTCAGTCAGGTACAGCGATAAGGCCCATCCTTATTTACATCACATGCACGACCGAGCATGAAACTTGAATCATTGGCATGTCTCACAGTTCCAAACCTACCCACCAAGTTTCATTCCTGTCGGTTATTTCCTTCAGTGTGCAACTATTTTTGTAACTATTCTTTTGATGATACACGTTTTTTATGAACGCTGGAGTGTGTGTTTGAATTGAGCAACTAATTTGAACTTATATTAGTAAAACGAAGCAAGAATAGATGCAATCGAAGGCTGGATCTGAAACGTGAGTTTTGGTTTGTGTCGTGACCCTACTGCCCCTGGAAGCTTCTAGGAGAGAACCACTGGTCTGTGTGCAGGAGGAGCCTGTGTCTTGGAGCGCTGGTTTGGAGAGGTTAACCCCAAACTGTTTTTACTTGGCACTCGCAGTAGAGCTGATGTGCAGAACTCCTTTGCAGCTGGGCTGATTCAGCAGGCACTTGACTTGCAGCGTGCGTGGCTAGTCACATGGGAATCATGTAGGCGTCGATGCTAGCTTATTCTCGGTTTGCAGATCTCAAACTATATTCACAAGAGATTTTACAGTGAGCTACCACTGACCAAATTACACTTACAGACTGAATGAGACTTGAAATGAACCGCAGCTTGGTTAGAGCTGGAGTGTAAGCATTTAAGCTTGAAGAAGCTTAAATGACGAAACTATGAAAACCCTCAACGGAAATATCAAAATCTGCTGATTTTGAAATGCAAGAGTGGAGCCAGTTATAGTGGGAGAGAGGGATGTTTCCTTAATGAATATGCATTTCTTTGTCTGCTCATTTCCACAGACCATAACTTCACATACACAAATTGTATGACTAAATACTACAAACATTTCATTTCATATGTAAACATCAATATGGTTCAGAGGAAGATTATTAAGCTTACAAACCTATATACTAGGGGTACATTAACTTCTTCTAATTAACTTCTAACAATTCTACTACTAGGAGAAATATCAAATAGCATGATTACCCAAAGGAAACAATTAGAATCCATAAAGTTAAACATATTTCAAATAAATACATTCATAATTTAATTAACACAGCTCCTTCATTTAATTACTACAACTAAATATGTGAAATTCCTAAACTATTAATACATTCAAAAAGGCCTTTAAAAAAGGCATTAATTAAAAAAACTGGGTTACAGCCGATTAATCCTAAAAGGGAAGCAGGATGATATCAAACACTAACGGTGGCAATTCTAAAATGGATACTAACTGGATTTGTATCAAGACACATAATATCATAATTCTACCATAGTTTGAATATGGAAGGCAGTTATTAAGTTTGTGGCAATTATTAAAGAATTTTTCTGTTGGAATTTGTGTTGGCAGAAGAGCTGGGTTCTAGTCCTGCAGGTTTTTATAGTCCTTTTGGATTGTCCTGTGGGCGTGCAGACGGAGTTGGCGGGAAAAGACACTTTTGAGTTCCAGGTCATAAATTGAAGGGGTTTGTGTTCTTATCTGGCTCTCTGTGACAAGACCTTAGACATAAGAGACATTAGCAGGCAGGAAATGTGGGGGGCCCCCCAGGTTTGAAGGAGGGAAAGAGAGAGAGGTAGAGAAATGTGCCATGTCAAAAGTTAATGTTCAGTTTATGAATAAAATGGCCACACCATATAATTAAGTATATATAAATTTTTCAAGAGCACAACCTTTATATGTAGTGTACATTGGATAGAGTTTGGTTTATTTCTTAAAGTGCCTGCCACTAACTGGAAACTTTAATAGGTGCTAGACTGTTTGCAGAAGTTAGCAACCAAAACAGCTGGTATTCAGAACAGACTCCTCCAAACTTTACACTCGGCACAATGCAGTCCATGAAGCTCTCTACACACTGTTCAGCTAATCTGAAGGCCACATGAAGTTTGGAGGTCTGTAGCGATTGACTCTGCAGAAAGTTGGCGACCTCTGCACGCTATGCGCCTCAGCATCCGCTGACTCTGCCCCGTCATTTTACGTGGCCTACCACTTCATGGCTGAGTTGTTGTCGTTCCCAATCGCTTCCACTTTGTTATAATCCCACTGACAGTCGACTGTGGAACATTTAGTAGTGAAGAAAATTCATGACTGGACTTGTTGCATCCAGTCCTATCATGGTACCACGCTGGAGTGGACAGAGCTCCTGAGAGCGATCCATTGTTTCACTAATGTCTGTAGAAGCAGTCTGCATGCCTAGGTGCTTGGTTTTATACACCTGTGGCAATGGAAGTGATTGGAACACCTAAATTCAGTGTGTGTGTATGTATATAAATAAATAAATAAATATATATATACACACACACACACACACACAAACACACACATTTTACAACCATTTTCCAAATTCTCTTCATCCCTTAGAATTAAACAGGCTGATTTGTTGCAATGCCTTTAAAACTGACATTATATATATATATATATATATATATATATTTGTCACTTTTAAAGGCATTACAACAAATCAGTTTCATTCTGAGGGATGAAGAGAATTTGGAAAATGGTTGTAAAATAAACAATTTTGGTACATAAAACCACACAAAAAGTGGATCCCAGCGATGAATGTAAGAAATCATTTTGTCAGTGCATGTGTATATTGGCCTCAAATGTACACCCTATTATTATTGTTCGTCACTGTATAATGAATCCTTTATGAACACGCTGTCTGTTTACATCTTCCAGTGCGTGGCCAAAAAATGCCAGCCTGCTATCACTTACGATAGCATTCAAACGTAAACGCATTCTACACGGCACACACATAAGATGCAATGACAGGATGAAATGTGTGTGTTTAGACATCATGCGTCTTGATCGCACTGATCTATGAGCGTGGATGGGTGTTGTAATGCATGTGGCAGACAGGGGATGCTGTGGTGAAGAGATATACCAGACACATGACACAAGGTATATCTATATTTCATAAAGAAAGTCATGCACTGAAACTGAAATGTATTGTGTAGCCTGGCGAGTCTGCGTGTTCCTGAACCATTGCCTCAGTACCCAGCAGTGTTATTGGAGGCAAAAGACAAGCAGCTAAACCAGCCTCCCTGAGAGGAAGTGTGCATGTGTTTCTGAGACATTTATTTACAGTAGGTGATTTTGGCTCAGCCTAAAAAGTGATGAAACAGTGGCAACTGTGAAGACACTCCCAGTACCCACCTCTAACACCTTTTACAACATCTACACCCACACATTCACTCTCTGTCTTACACTTGCACTTCTCCATTGCCCTTTAGAATCCAGGCGTTGACACCAGGTAATCACTGAGAAGACTACATTAACACTTTTCCTAAACTGTCAAATCATGTTTCTTTCTTCGCCACTGAGAGGTGGAGAACGTTCTGAGTTTTATCCTAAACAACCTCTTAAGTCTCCTTTCCTCACTCTTGATATTTCTGGGAAAACTACCACAACCTTTGCTTCGTTCCTTACCAGTATGATGGTACACCTTTACCTACAATTCTATTGATGAAACCTAATGCTATTCTTTGAGTATTTCGAGTTCAAGCAAGTATGGGTGGGAAATATACCAAAAATATAATAATATCATGATACACAATACAGTATGTTTTTTTACAGGGGTATGCTAACAGATTAGAATGGACAAAATGTACTAGCAAATCAATACTGAAAAAAAACCTGATAAACTAGGAAGAGGAAAAGCTAGAGACTAGAGAAGAAGAAATCGCAACAGTTGATAAGGTAAGTAACCATTCTTAAGCCAATGAGGATAAACATAGTTTGGTGGCAGTGGGCTCTAACGTTAACTAGCCATAGCTAGTGAACCTAGCTAACTATGAACCCACAACGTTGTTTGGTTCTTGGTTGTTTCATGTAGAGCAAATATAGCTAGCCTTAGAACCGCCTTAGCTAGTGATCTTTGTCCACCCTTTTCTGACCAACAAGCCTAACAACTGAAACGTGAAGATATGACTTCATAGCTAGAAACACCCTAAAAACCCACAGACACCAAGCTTTGTTTTTCCTCATTCGTTTAAGAATCGTAACTCTCTCTATCAACTGCAGCTATTACCTCTTCCCTTTCTCATCACAAGGGAAGAGCTTGAATGATACCCGAGTAGTTTTTGGATCTAGTCAGGTAAGGAGAGCCTCAGCCAGTGCAGCAAAGGTTATGACTTGAACGTGAACGTCAATACGGCTCAACAAGCGGATGTACATTTAAATAACACCCCCAACGAAGCTTCTGATTGGAAGCTTCCGAATCTCCAGAGCCCAAAAAATGGCCGTATTCACGCCAGCCATACACAATATAGTAACATTTTTATATTGCCCAAATTGTTATTCTCCCAAGGATGATGCTAGAATCAAACTTAAATAAATTAAAATGACACAAATGTAATGCTTTAAGTGTAAAACTGTAATGTTTTGCATGTTTAATGTTTTTCTTATTATCTGTATACTGTTGTCAAAACTAAAATTTGCATTTTTACTTTGTTTTTTACTTTGTTCATTTTTACTCTTGAAGACATTGACAGGCACTGAAAGTTTTTAGTAGTGCCATGTACCATTTCATCATTTTGGTTCACATCCTTAGTTTTTACGAGGAAAACATTAAAGAGACACATGTGGACACACTGCAGTAATCAGATTTATGGTTACAAAATATATAATAGAACAATAAAGTATTTGCTGTACCATTTAAAGCTCCATCCAGTAATTTATATGAATTAATATTTTATTCTGAATTATATATATATATATAATTTTATTCTGTGTCATAATGACAGTCAAATATTTATGGACATGTTGACATGAAAACGACCCAACAATGACAATGGTACCCTCACTATACTATATTGTTTTTATATTGCAACAAATTCATGTTTTTTTCTATACTTAAGTTTTGTAGTTTTTACTTTTTTGGTTTACTATTTTTGTTTACTTTTGTTTACTTTTGTGCTTTTTTATCAATACTCAGATGGCAGCTGTCACTGATGCTAGGTAACTTAAGGTTGCCAGGAGTGACTATCATTAAGGCAACATAATCAGTTATGAGTTTCTAGTTTGCTCTTAAAAATTAACTTCCTGGCTAAGAAACAACTTTAATTAGTATAGAGCATCACTTTATGTGCATGTGTTTTTAAACTTTAAAACAGTTCTTCACACTAAAAATACTTCCTCCATGGCATCACTTGAAAGAGCATTTTTTGGCACCTGTATTTATTTAGTTTCAGTACTGATCATGTTTGGATTGGATTCAGTCGGAATGTGCTCAGACTACATTTGGGTTAGGAGTAGGACCATAATTTCATTTCCCATGGAAGCTCTGTAGCAGGGTAGTAAAGCCTGCAAAATGCTGGTGTCTCCAGCTACTGTCTCAAATCTACTCAGTTTCCATTAGACATTTGCATGGACATAAAACTGAAGCTCAAACCTGACCCATACCAGCGACTTTGAGACTCAGCCGAACCAAGCCCAACTGGTACTGCCAAAATTTGAAACCCAAACCTGACCTAAACTCACTCACGCAGCTATGGAACAGCTGCGACCTCGGTCAGTGTGTCACTGATGCAATGTGTGCCAGCCCTCCTGCTATCATTGCTCAAAATACTATTGTGAGTTCTACACTGTACAAGACCAGTGTCCTTTAAATGTGCTTATACTTAAAAAATAAATAAATAAATTGTAATTTTTCAAAAAGTCGGTCTCGTATTGTTTAGGACCACCTTGCACAGTACAAAGAGAAGACTATTTATGCACTGCATTTGCTCCAGAAACAAGTATAAAATGTAAGAACCTTTAATTTACCTGTTTTTACCTGTGAACGCCTGTGTTATTAGCATTGTGTTAGGAATTCAGATTGACGTGATGCATTCGTATGAGACTAAAATCACTGCAAAATGCTAATTACATTCGAAATTACATTCGTCTACCTCCTCATTTAAAACTAATCCTGTCCAAATAGTGCTTTAGACTGTAAGAGGTTACAAGGCAAGTCTATTAAACTGTGACTTCTAATGAGTTTCACAGAATATAATACCAGTATAAATAGAAGGCCAAAAAGGAAGTTTTTCTGTTTGCTGTTTTCTCATTTCTCATCTTTGAGAGCAAACAGGAGGTAAATTACAGAATTTCTGGAAGCGTAGTTTTTCCAAATAAAAATAAATCTACTTTAAAATCATGCATTCGTAAGTCAGGCCAAAATGTGCAATCCCAAACACCTCCCAAACCGAAACCCGTTCGGGTAGGGTAAGTTTAAGAAAGACATTCTTGACTGACCTGTGCTGTGCCAGAAATAGTCACTGAAGTCTAAGAAGTCTTGCCAAGTTAATTCTGGAATTGTTCTCTGTATCTGAGGGGGCCTCAGTCTTTTTGAGTGTGCTGGTTTCAATCTGCCAGCCAAGGTCTTCGTGTGTTCACCAGTTATGGTATTGATTATTTGCCACATTGAGGAACATCCTAAAGAATAGCGTATTTACACTGTTCAGGAGGCAGCCTTAAAAATAGCGGTTTGTAAGAACAGCCTTCTTGCTCCAGTAGAAGAGCAATTAGAGGCGGTCATTAGTGCAGTGTCCTCTGTGTATGGTAAGCTGGGTGGAATTTGGATAACCCACTAACCCTACAAATGATATATTGCTGTTAATCAGAGGCTGTAAGTGCTTGCCATGAGCAGCCAGTGTCACTTTCTCGGAGTTTCATGATGTTGCATCATTGTTAGGAGGAAGTTTGGATATGGAGATACAGAGAAAGATTTCTGGCACATAACGTTCCTGCTGTGGCTGCAGAGGAGGAAGGCGTTTTCAGCATTTTAGTGCAAGAGTAATGAAGATTTGGAGTTCAAATTTGCTCACGAATAGTGTCAAACTAAATGTGTGTTCATGCTAATATTTTGTAGACATTCAATACTGTAGGCTTTAACCCCTGAAACAGCAGTGTGCCCGTACCTTTAAATTCTTACCCTCATGACATATAACTTACAAGATCAGTTTTATTGTAATTACTGAATAATTCATAGTAGTTTAGAATAATAAATCAAGTGTTTTGTGTTTGTGCTCTTTAACTAACGCAGAGTTGGTGTTGAGCATGCCTGCCACTTTTCCAGTTTACTGTCATGCCAAACGTGCAACACTACAACAAATTGTTATTTATTTATTTATTTTAATTAAAACAATGTGGGATTTCAGCAGCTTGATGCTTTTGGTAACAACACAATATACAACAACATACAAGCACAATATGAAGTAATACATCATTATTTAATGTAGGGTTGAGTAATATTGCTAAAATTCTCCAAATGTCTTGTGGTGTAAATGTATGATGTGGTCTTTAGGTTGTCGTTAATAAAGAAAAAAGGAATACCCAACAAACGTGACCTAATTTTTTTTTTTTTTCATTCAATTTTTTTTCATTTCAATTTCATTCCATTTTCACAGTAGAAAACTATGTATTTATGTGATTTTGATAGACAGACAGACAGACAGACAAATAGATAGAGTAACATTTATCTTTCTGGTCTATTAATCTATCTGCCAAGAGAAAGAGACACTTTTACTAAAACAAAATTGCTTAAAATAATTACAAATATCTGTAAGTAAGATGAACAATCCTTGAATATACTTACAACAGTTCACCGACGATTTAACTTGCCATGGTATCATTTAATACCCTTTGCTGTATCATAACTTGGGAATACATAAAACAGATTACATATGCTTTCATACAGAATTCAACTATGTATGTTATGTGTAAATCAAGAATTTTACAATGATTTTGAATGTGACTAAATTCTTAAATCCTGTTTTAGAAATGAAAACATCGAAACACTGGTTACTGTGGTATCACGAAATGCGCAATCTCTTTTTGCAGATTAGATCTAAATCATGTGAGTGTATCAAACCGTTTAGAGGACAAGTCTCGCTTCCCTGCACTTCCTTCTCCTCCCTAAATAAAAGTGCTATCTTAGGTCATTTTTCTTCATACGCTCCTTAATGCCAGCGACAGGCAGAGTTTGTCTGAGACTGAGGCTGTACAGAGCGAGCTATTGAACGTTCATTATGGAGCCCGACATTGAGACGGATTGCCCAATGACATCTTAAACAAAGAAGGACATCCATTTCTTTATAGATAACCTTGCCACTTGTGCGTTTTGACACAGACTTGGAGCCCGCGATTAGGTCACGCCATGTGAAAAAGGCCATGACTGTTGCGGGTGTGCACTTATTTGTATCTTTCTGCATCTGCGCCATCAAATAATTAACACAATCAAACAAGAGTGAATTTTTTCCCTCTTAAAATCTTCCTTGAAAGCACTTTATTATTAACTGTGTAAGTACACTATACAAAACAGCTGTAGTTGTACAGCTGTCAGTTTGAAGTGTGATCTACTAAACCATTTGCAGGTGGAATTCTTTTGGGTGGCAAAGTGGGTTGGACAATTATTTGGCTTCTTGTAGAAGCAAAAAGGGAAGCAACAAATGAGCTGCAAGTAACACAAGCAGCAAAACCCCTGAAGATATATAACATCCAATAAACAAGGTAATCCAATAACATCCAATAAGTGCACAAAATGTAACAGATTTTTTTGGACGGCACTTTTGAGCTTCAGCATCTGTTTTGGCATATCACTTGTAGAGCAATTAGCTTATAATACTGACAGAGATAAAAATAATGTCAGTAGCAAAGCCAAGCTTATTGTCTGGTGCCAAGTTTAATTGGCTTTTTTAGCTTCAAATTACACAAAGTATGTATTTCTATTTTCAAACATTCAAATGCTTTTTTTTGTGGCTGGGTGTGTGAAGATGTGAGTTTGATGGCTGCTCCACTGTGTCACTCCCATCTCACACCTGAGGAGCAGATTACAGCAAACACAGTCGAGTGGTGAGAAGTACTACATGCGTAGCCCACACTAGGTAGGTCCAGGGGGTGTACGGTATATGACTAAAGAGAGCAGGTGTGGACAAAAATGGTGCCAAGTTTTGAGGGTGGGTTTACACAAGAATCACTATCACAGTCCGACATGATTTGTGATTGAATTGGGTTGCGCGTGCTTTAATAATAAGGCCCTGTGCAAGTCTGCTGAATATAGAAAAATAACATATACACACCATATCCTCTAATATTGCAGAAGTGTGGAATATGCAGATTAGTATACATCCAGCCACATAATGTTTTGGCTTCCTTTATTATGTTTCGTTTTTCTGACTGAGCATGTGAGTTATTAACTCACAGTTCAGGATTGTAAGTGCTTATTATTCACTTGTTTATTCAGAGTATTGATTGCAACTGGTGTGACTTTACTTTATGCTTTAATGTCTGCTTTAATTCTCCCTCTAATCACACGCTATCCATTGCTAGTGTAATTATTAGCTTAATTTGAAAATAGTTTTCTTTAAATTTTGACTCCTATTTTCTTTTTTGGATATCACAGTGTTCACCACTGAAACCTAATATCGCATTGTGACTTTCCCCCAATGTCGCTCTTTTTCAACTTCTGTTAGTGTAATTCCTCTAGTTTGGGCCCGAGGTGGCAGCAGCAAAAAGATAATACATAATAAGAAGACACAGAATTAACATTGTATGTTAGACATTTTCAGTTTCTAACACTCATGTTTTCTTATTTGCCCAATTACACCTTTGCGTTTTCGTCCCATGTGATTGATTTGTGACACACACGTTCATGCTTTCACGGTTTACAATAGAGAACAGTTTGATTTATAAAACTAATTGTTCTTTACATGAATTCTATAACCCAGGTGAGGTACATTTTAGACTGAATTCAACATTTGTGGCTTCTCCCACAATATCCTCTTGTCCTCAGGGCAGACAGTTAACCAGGATTAAGGAGGCAATTATAAATGCTTAACATTCCATTTCTCACGGCACTATTTCACTAACTTTGCTGGGCAGATGTGTGCTAAACACTGGGGGTAAAACCTAATGGGAAATGTGAACATAGGCGGCTCCCTCAGCTGATCATGTCGTATGTAATCTCCTAATTACAGCACCAGTAAGAGCCATGTAGTTCAGCAGTGTTTGACTGCTGTTGTTTTTCCTGACATGGTCCACTACACCAGATTTGGTCCATTACTTTAACAATAAAACAGTGAGGCAATTACAGTTTATATTTTTTGTCTTGCTGCAATTAAAGCCTAGTTGGCTTGTGGTCTGTAGATAAATACTCTTGAAGAGTTGCAGCTGGCATTTGTGGGGTTACATTTGAGGGATACATTTGAGGGATACATTTGAGGGATACATTTTCAGGTTTTACATTACGATACTTGAAGATATTTTCAGTTATCAGTTTGTATCACAATATTTAGTTTTTTAAATGTTTAATGCAAATATAAATAAGTCAAAATGGAAAACCTAAAGGAAAGCACTTTCTTTACTACAAGTAATTTGAAGTAATTTTGCCTTCTTGTAGCGAAATACATGGGAAATATGTTGCACCCTGTTTAGATGGTCCAGCATTGTCAAGCAAAACTTAATGACAGGCTTTTTGTCAGGTTTAACAAACTAGAATCGATGCACGCTGAGCTGAAGGCAAAGTAAGGACTTAATAACAATTTAGCAGTGCAGCTAAACAAGAGAATCCAAGCAAACATGCCAAAAGGAGAAGCCTGAGTCATGAAACCAAATGGACAGGCAAGAGTCAAAACCAAAGGGACAATCAGGAGGGCAAACAGAAGAGAAGGGCAAGGACAAAAGAGAAAACGAGAAACTAGCAAGGTCAGAATCAGAACAGCAAGAGGAGACCGCTCAGTAAGGTNAGTAAGGTCACTAAGTGGTAATATTTCGCAAAGAGCGAGTGTGAACCAGGAACTTTTAAGCAAACAGACTAAACGAGATGCAGGTGTGTATGATTAGTACTCGGGTGAGGACGAGAGAAAAAGCAGAGCGCGATTGGGTGATGGCGGGCTTGTGACCATGACATCATTGGGTGGTGGATTCTGGGAGTTGGAGTTCGGGAACTCAGAGGCTGAGGGGAAACCCGGAAGCATGACACTTTTTAAAAACATATATTTGATTGTTGTTGGTTCTTTGTGTTTTAGGGGTGGGAAAATATAGGTTTGATATCTTTATTATTTTTTTTTTAAATGAGAAATCAAAGAAAAGATTGAATTAATGTCCAATATAAATCAGCTTTCATACACTATGCAGTTTTATGCAGAAGGTATAACACTGATACAATGTTCAGGGCCTCTTTGCAATTAGAGGTGCTTAGAAGTGACAATGTTATATGCGCTCTTAGAAAAGATTTTGATTTTGTCCCTCATACTTTGCATAGACAACAAGTGTATTCAGAATTCTAACAACTAGTGCACAACTAAACCCCTCAATTTAGCACTACAAATACTTTCAAATAACATCTTATAATTCTTGAAATAAGACAGTTTAAGAGGAGGCAGCTTCATAAAAAAATGAAAATATCTTGGTTTAATATAATAAAAATGCAGTTGTGTTATATATATTACACAAAATATACAGAAAATACTAAATCTTTACAGCTGTACTTGTAAGGATATGA
The DNA here is from genome assembly GCA_034552555.1 of Semaprochilodus insignis. Taxonomy (NCBI): domain Eukaryota; kingdom Metazoa; phylum Chordata; class Actinopteri; order Characiformes; family Prochilodontidae; genus Semaprochilodus; species Semaprochilodus insignis. Next base: position 21,743,014 of record CM067500.1, on the reverse strand, counting down.
TGGTTCTGTTGATCGATATTCTATTTACGTATTGTTTATTACTATTATTTCACTTTATGGAGTCTTTATGGAGTTGACAAACACAATCTATTTGAACCCACAAATCATCAGCACAACAAGCATAATATATTCAACACTTCTGAATAATTATTTTCTTAGAATTAAATTTATGAGGTCAAAATGATTAATAAAATCTGGCCCACTGTGTGAGATGGAATAAGACTGAAATGTTCTCTAATAAGAGTTTAATTCAGGACTTTAAATATAAAAGAAACTGCCAAAACGCATTCCAGGCTTTTGTCTGATCTGGATTTAGTTCCCCAGATGTATTACAATGTCATCTAAAGATGGCAGGAAAGACACGAATTTGGAAATGGTTTCTCTGTGTGGGATTATGAGTCCTAGTTAATTACATTTGCTATGAATAAAGGGCATTATTTATTTAAATGTGCTGCCGTTAGTTTACTGTTTACTAATGTGGGCACAGTTTGAATAGTTGGATGTAACAAGTCATGTAGACTTGGTTTAAGTTATTTTAAAAAGCTTTTTAAAATAGTTGTTTTATATGATCTGTAAAGATTTAGAAATATTCATATGTAGGTAAACTACTGCATGTGTATCTGAAACAGGCTGTCATGACCACTGGATTACAGATGCAATAGAATATTTTATTCATTTGATAAATAAAAATAATGAATCATAGCTTAATATTCATGATGTTGAACACATAGTGATAGATAGATAGATAGATAGATAGATAGATGTACTTTTGATGTATAAACCCAACGGACAATAGGCAAACAAATTTGTTTGGACTTGTATTTAAATGAAAGCCGTATAAAGACAAGATATAATATTTTGCCTTATTACCTTAATTTTTATGAACTCGATTGTTAATGAGTAAATGGAAAGGTGATACAGCATAGTGGTAAACTTGCTGACTTCCTGACTCTACCTTTTTGGGACATTAAATTTGCAATCAGTGTATATTTACAAAAAACAATAAAGCTCATAATGTATAGCATTAAAAAACTGTGTTTTGAAAAGACCCTGGGCTGCCTATAGCCTGGCACAATGCCTTTTAGAAAAGGCACAGTTGCATTGTCTTGCCAATAGGATCCATTCTAAAGTCTTCTGGAGACACTGGAAATGTTGTAACAGCACTTCAGCTGTCTGTGGGCCCCTGTGACATGTTTGCTTTGTCAGGAGTTTACACAATACCAGCCCCATATTCTTTGGGTCCTGGTCAGGTATAAATGCAAGGGTTAAACCAGGCAGGATGTCAGTTGACCATTTGGAATCAGCTCTGAACCAAACCAACCAACCAACCAGCCAAAATGATGGGCAAGGTAAGCAACAGAGATGTTGTTTAATGTTATATATCTCCTTTTAAAGATTACATTTACAACAGAAAACACTGAAATGCTACCTCTGTTTGAACATATTTGTTAACCTATGGCACAATATGGGCTTATTCTATCAAACAGGTCACCTTTTACGAGGACAGGAACTTCATGGGTCGCTCTTATGAGTGCACCGGTGATTGTTCCGACATGTACTCCTACATGAGCCGCTGCCACTCCTGCAGAGTTGAGAGCGGCTGCTGGATGGTCTACGACCGCCCCAACTACATGGGAAACCAGTACTTCATGAGGAGGGGCGAGTACGCTGACTACATGAGCATGTGGGGATTTAACAACTGCATCAGGTCCTGCCGCATGATCCCCATGGTAAGCTAACAGATCTGCTTTGCCATTTTACAAAGTTCTCTGTTTACTACATACCTAGAAGCTGATAGAATCCTCTACTGGTAGTAACTCTGTGTTTGTTCTCTTCTCTAACAGCACAGAGGGTCCTACAGGATGAGGATCTACGAGAGGGACAACTTCATGGGCCAGATGTACGAGATGACCGATGACTGCGATTCCTTCATGGACCGCTATCAGTGGTCCAGCGGCTGCATGTCCTGCCACGTCATGGACGGCCACTGGCTCATGTACGAGCAGCCCCACTTCAGAGGCAGGATGTGGTACTTCAGGCCCGGCGAGTACAGGAGCTTCAGGGACTTTGGCGGCATGAGGTTCATGAGCATGAGGCGCATCATGGACTCCTGGTATTAAAATATATCCATGCTGAAATTAAAATAAATAAACAATGAAGAACATCCTGAACATGTCTGAAGATTTATTTTCATTGGTCTTAAAACATTTATATGAAAATATTGTTTAAAAAATATATGTAATTTTAGCACAGAACTGAGCATTATGGGCAGGAAAGTAATTCACCATTTTAAACAAGCTCAAGTGGATAAAGAAAAGGAAACTTTTACAAACAGTTGCAAGAAAAAGTGAAAAAGTTATATAATTAATTATTAAAATGTTTAAAATTTTGTTTAAAATAAAAAAATACCTTTAATTTAAAAGGTCAAAATTAAGTATATAACCACTGTATTATTATATTGTATTGTGAGTACAGGAGCTTCAGGGACTTTGGTGGCATTAGGTTCATGAGCATGAGGCGCATCATGGACTCCTGGTATTAAAAGATATCCATGCTGAAATTAAAATAAATAAACCAGAAGAATATCCTGAAAATGAGTGAAGTGTATGATTTCCTCCCACTTACCATAATTTAAAATAAGTCATTTTAGAAACAAATGCTTTTAAAACCTCTGATTTTAACCATCAATCTAAAGTTTCAGCAAGAAAGTTTCCCAAATTTGTCAAAATTTAATTGTAAATTAAACCTTCAAACTCTTTCACAAAAACTTACAAAATGTACAGACTTTTTTTATAATGTTCGTAGATGCTCGTCTGTAGCCACTTGCATAAAACATCTTTCAACATTTAGGTATAGTTATATATAATCATATATAGTTATATATATTAAGGCTGTCGTCTTTGATTTACATTTATGTAAATATCTAAACGGTAAATTCAAATGAACTTTTATTAACTCACACCCACTCTAACTTCAGTCCTAGTCCTAAACCTAACCCAAAACACTAAAAATTATAGTCTAACCCTGGTCTTATGCATGACACCTTTCCCAAACACTGGTCACAATTAACACAAATACGTTTGATTAGATAGTTTGTTAATGATAGGAACATTTACAGATAATGCTTACTAGCCCTAGTCTACAAATACTTCATAAAACCTCTCTTCTACCTGTATTTGTAGTCTAATTATTTTTCTAATGATGAGGAAAGTAAATATGTGTATTACTAAATAATAATAAATCCAAAAGTGGACCCTTAAATATTCTAGTAAGGACATTTTAACTTGGCAGTCCTGACTTTTGCTTTAAATGATTCATCTTACATCTTGTTGAAACATACTGAGGTGTACAGTAAACTTCCTGTATTTTATAACGCAATTAAATCATTACTACTATTAAGTTGAGACGAGACAGAGTAAATTTTAATTTAGAACTGATCTTAGAATCAGACCACAGATAGAAGTTAACTTTCACCCAGATGGTAGGCGGGGCTCACTGTTGTGTTTAAAACAGATTCATAGATTCTTTCCATTTTTAGTGGTGGACAACTAGTTTGGTTACTGTCAATTAACCCTGTATTTTGATAAATAAAAGAATCACACTCAGACTTGTTTACACGTCTTCTTTAGAACTCACGTTTTCAAAATATTCAGATGGATACATTTCAAAGAAGTCATTCACATTATCACTAGAAGAGAAATTTAATGTGTCATATAGTGTCATCTTTGCTTTGCCCCATGGTTATGTTCACTTTGTTACTGCTGGTGAGCCAGTGCGCCAAACC
>CM067500.1:21691799-21729378 GCA_034552555.1 Semaprochilodus insignis | reverse complement strand
ATCCCATTCTTAATCCATAGGGTTTAATATGATGTCGGTCCACCCTTTACAGGTATAACAGCTTCAACTCTTTTGAGAAGGCTTTCCACAAGGTTTAGGAATGTGTTCATGGGAATTTCTGACCATTCTCCCAAAAGCGTATTTGTGAGGTCAGACACTGATGCTGGACAAGAAGGCCTGGCTCGCAGTTTCTGCTCTAATTCATCCCAAAGGTGTTCTATCAGGTTGAGGTTGGGACTCTGTGCAGGCCAGTCAAGTTCTTCCACACCAAACTCGCTCATCCATGTCTTTATGGACCTTGCTTTGTGCACTGGTGTGCAGTCATATTGGAACAGGAAGGAACCATCCCCAAACTGTTCCCACAAAGTTGGGAGCATGAAATGTTCCAGAATGTCTTGGTCTGAAGCATTAAGAGATTCTTTCACTGGAACTAAGGGCCCGAGCCCAAACTCCTGAACAACATCCCCACACCATAATCCCCCCTCCACCAAACTTTACACTTGGCACAATGCAGTCAGACAAATACCGCTCTCCTGGCAACCGCTAAACCCAGACTCATCCATCGGATTGCCAGACGGAGAAGCGTGATTGGTCACTTCAGAGGACACGTCCCCACTGCTTTACAGTCCAGTGGCGGGGCTTTACACCACTGCATTCCATGCTCTGCATTGTGCTTGGTGATGTAAGACTTGGATGCAGCTGCTCAGCCATGGAAACCCATTCCATGAAGCTCTCTACGTACTCTCCTTGAACTAATCTGAAGGCAACATGAAGTTTGAAGGTCTGTAGCAATTAGCAAGTTGGCAACCTCTGTGCACTATGCACCTCAGCATCCGCTGACCCCGCTCTGTCATTTTACGTGGCCTACCACTTCGTGGCTGAGTTGCTGTCATTCCCAATCGCTTCCACTTTGTTATAATACCACTGACAGTCGACTGTGGAATATTTAGTAGCAAGGAAATTTCACGACTGGACTTGTTGCATAGGTGGCATCCTATCACGGTACCATGCTGGAATTCACCCATTCTTTTACTAATGTCTGTAGAAGCAGTCTGCATGCCTAGGTGCTTGGTTTTATACACCTGTGGCCCTATAAGTGATTGGAACACCTGAATTCAATGATTTGGATGGGTGAGTGAATACTTTTGGCAATATAGTGTATTCCACACAGCACTATGGATGACCAATTTTGTTCTCTTAAACTTCCAGTGTTGTCAGGGTTTGAACAATGCGGTGAAGCCTCAAACAGTAATATATGCTCAAAAAATAAAATGCATAAGGTGCCATCACGTTTTAAGACAGTGCTAATCAAATCACCCCTATACTGTACAGCCCTACTTGAAAAAGTTTTACTTGGATCCTTCGAGAGATGACAAGAATGCATGCATAAAGCTGGAAAATAGAGTGTAAGGACTAAATCGAGCATAAGTCTTTTTTATTTTTAATCCACAACATGACAGCTGTGGGGATTTAAATCTGTCTTTTATCTTACATCATACTGGCCCCAAGGAATGCCACTGACCCATTTGCATTCCACAGATGAGAAAAACTAGCCCGTTTCCCCAAATATTCTCCATTTGTATTAACTCTCAAAAGTAAACAAAGGACACTTTTTATCTGTGCTGACGTTTTTTCCTCCCTTTTCTTTTAACCTTGAGCAGCGAGAAGGAATTGCATAATTGCACATGCTCAAACAAGTTAAGTACTTCAGAGCTCTTGCACATACAGAAATCTTCACAGTTCACTGGTTCTAAAGAAACAGTATCCTGAGAGGTCTACTAGTGGTGCATAATGCAGCTACGAAAGAAAAGAGCAACATTTCTCCCCTTTTTCTCTATCGTGCTTGGCACTCAAAATGAAAATGAGCTGTTTCATGTTGATTCTAACTGGTCTGGTGTTACATAAGGATGTCATCACATAAATTGTGCTCGTATGTGATACAGTTCATTTTAAAGCTCATATTAAAAGTGGTTCTAGCACCAAAATGCACCCTAAATCTAGTCTGCATGCCATCTTACATATTGTCTTGACTTATTGAATTTATTTTCTTCCTGAGGGAAGGCTGGCCCTGACTGAATAAAAGCTGTCAACAAGACATCAAGATGTTAGTTAGCATTCAAGGTCATTATTGCCAAAACATCTTCAAAACATTAGAGCTTTTGACTGAAGCAAGTGCTGCCACTTGACTACAGTTCTGGAGGAGCTGCTGTATGACTGAATTTTGGCAATTACCAGCTGATGGGTGGTCGCATCATGGCAAAATTTTCACATCACCAAATGTACCAGGACCTGGTAAATTTATGATGTATACCTGTTGGGATGGAGCAGTGACATTGCTCACTTCAAAATCAAAAATATTCCTGATTGATTACTAATGGGGAAAAACCTTTTTACTAAAAGTTGCCATAATGTCCATTTATGAGACCATTTATTATACACACATTTGAGTGTCACTGAAATATTTACCATTGGTGCATTATTTGCCAGCTTTTGGCATCAGACAGTATTCTGGCTAGTGATACATTTGTCTCACGGGGCCACACACAATCTCCTAACGAGACCACCTCAATAGAAATTCTGGGCTAAATGTGGATGGAAGCACAGACTTTTCATGGTGGAAAGAAACTCAGTGTGAAAGAAAGACAACAAGCTTGTTGCTTGCCCATGGGCGCTGTGATGAAAGGTCCTCCCAAAAACTCCAGTTCAGTATGTCGATGTGTGCCATGTGTGCAAGAACACATTGCATGCAGTAAAAATAAAAGCAATTAAAAATAACCTTGCAAGGGAATAACAGTTTCGAAAGCTAAGGATAGTGATTTGGCAGCTAGCTTGTTTGCCTTCTGTTATCACTGTATTCTGGATGTTAAAAGAGCACAAATTATATTAGTTTTATTAGGGGCTTACTCTTGTTTATGCATTCCAGCCAATGCCATCCATAAGAGATCATGAACAGAACCTGAAATTAATGTAGACGTCTGTTTTGAGTGACAGCACTAGTATAAAATTTCAGTATTATGCAGTGGAATACATCTCAGAACATGTTTTATTGTTCAAAGGGAAAAATGTAGGTTTTGTGTCAGATGAATAACATAGCAGAGACAGCTTTAGATGAGCTAATAAGCTGTAGTGCATGTTTAGTTTGTCAGAGGAATATATTTTAACAGTTTCTGGACCTAACATCAGCCTGGCTTATTCAGCTATAAGCGCTGCCGGGAATTCAAGAGAGCACAAGGATGAGTCTCTTCTTTCCTCCATCGCTCAACGTGATACTAATGAAGTGAAGGTTTCTGTTAGTTGATGAAACAGAACTAGCAGAGTTATCATTATCCTCCAATCACATTCAGCTGTCCAATGATATTGCATTAGCGACAGTGCTAAAAAGCTGGTAGCGTCATGTGATTGGAAGAGACATAGCTAGCTGCTAGACCTGGATATCACTAAATCAGAGAGAAATTTGCATTTTGAAATAGCAAAGTTTAACAGATCATTCTCATACTCATAAACAAGAGCACAACCTTCACGTTTTTTACAGTTCTGTAAAAGCATAAAATTGCCATTGCGGTGCACTGTTGGTCTGCACTGTAATAAAAAACCAAATACCCAAATTGTGATTTCAGTAACTGAATATTGTCATCTCAAAATGGTTAACTCGTGTACACTAGCATATCCCTAGTATGATTGCAACTTCCTTTCAGTAAATTCAGAAATTCAGAAGTTTACAATGATCATGCAAGGACACCTAAAGCTACTAGTGGGTAATATTTAGGCCAGTCAATGTGATTTAGAAGATACCAGTTACTGACATTGCTAACTACAAAGGCTGGCCCTAATAATTTGAATTCTTGAGTATTTGTTTGTTGGGTATGTCGGTATTCGCTCTGTTTAATATTAGGCATCATTATCATCTTCGTGTGGCATTAGTGAAGTAAAGCATACCAACAAGACCATCACATTCTAATCTACATTGATTTTTATAGTTCATAAAATATATATATATATATATAATAAATGTATAGCACAGTCAAAAAGCTGCCTGACTTCAAGATGGATATTGTGCGTTAGTGAAACTGTGCTAATTCAAAGGCTCCATTATGGTTGTTCCAAACACTAACCGCTGCAGTATATCACAGGGGCTTCAGAAATGAGATCATCATTAATTTTCTAGTATTTTTTCAGATGATGTTAGGCTCTGAATAGGTCTTTTACATGTTATCTGGGCCAACATGGTGCCAACAGGGCTTTCATTTTGTGCAGTCACATGGAACTGGTGGCTTAAATTGCAGAGGGGCTTTAAACTGGCATACTAATGCCAAACTCTGGAGCCGAGGTGGCAGCCTCAGGTGTTTTGCTTCATGCTTTGTGGAGCAAAAGGCCATTGGAGAGAACAGTGCTATAGCTGTCTTTAGTTATGTGTTATTGGAGATGTTTTAAAGGAGCAGCAGTAATAATTTTCCTCTTAGCCTAGATGTAGTTGATGCTCTAAGATGTGTTTGCTGCATGAGGTTTTCTTAGTTTTGCATTGGAGCTACCAGACCCACGTCCTGCTAGGCTGTGGTTGCAATGGTAGGAACAAGGGGTGAACAAATGACACATAGAAGAGTGCGGGTCAGTACGTCTGTGGATTATAGTTCTGGACTATAGATCTGGTGTTGATATTTCGAAAACTACGGGACTAGTTAGTGGACAAAAATCTCTCAACCAAGAAGAAGAATAATTTAAATCGGACAACAATGCATTGCAACAATATATTGCAAAGCAATGGGCAACCATAATTTGAACTGAACAAATTACATGCCTAGGAGTTCATGCACTTGCTTTAAACAATGTTGAGTTAAATCATCTCAAATAGACTTGCTTATGTGGTTTCTGACACTGTATGACATACTGTTATTGTGACGGCTGAGGATCTTTTTTTTCCAAATGTTGGTGAGCACCCAGGTCTGACATGCTGTCCCTGGTAGGTTCTGCTGGGTAATTAGACCTCTGTATATTTTGTGGTTATAGACTAGAGGCAATAGCAGAACTTTGATAGCATTAGCTGTACTAATTTAGGCGGTGAGCTGAAGTTCAGATTTTTTTTGGATAACTAAATTGAGTGCATTTTTTTGTTTTTTGATTTATTGATTTCTTCTGTCTCTTTGATTTTGATTTTTTATTTATTTTTTTTTCTCATTTTTCCAATTTTGCTCACTTGGATGGTTATGGGTTTTGCCTTGCCATGCGTATCAGCTTAATAAACCCTACAGATTTTTGCACTATCACTCTGTCCCTGTTTTTCTAATGGCCACACCCTCACTTCTTTTGTGAGAGTTAATAACTGCTTTAGGTGGTTCTGTCACAGTTATCTAAACACGCATGATGGTAAGTAAGCAAGAGACATCTTATCACAGTGTTCTCCAGTCTCCATGTTTACAGCTTAAAATTGCTTCTTGTTGGAATAATAACATGGTCAACTCTTGTATTAAGCCTTACTACATGCTACAGTTATTGTCTCCTACTGTTGTTAGGTTGAAATATATAACATGTCCTTTTAGTTTTTAACAACATTCATAGAACTACCTTGTCATTAATGTACCGTCAGGAAAGAATTCCTGTGTTCCACGGCTTTATCTGTTTAACAAGCATGACCAGACAGCAAATCAAAACTGACACATGACCTGGACTATATATTAAAAGAAGACATAGTTAACACATATACTGTCCATTTGTGCTTTGACATGTTTTCTTACATTTAAATCGCTCTTGTTGAGAGCCATCACTATAGACACAACCTGTCAGCGATTCACAGTACTCAGACATCACAATCATCAGACGACTCAAGTCTATTTTTGTTCATTTTTTAAATCTTTTGTTTATTTATTAGTTACATTAGCTTTATAGTTCCAGTGCACAATTAAATAAGCATAATTCAGACACCAAACAAGCTTTTGGCTGATCGACCATATTTGGACTAAAGGGAGGAAGTTGTAAATTTGATTTGTTGCTGAAGTATTATTTTACTTCAAGCAGTCTTAGTGATCAAAAACTAGCACCTAGTTGGCTGCCGGTTTGTGAGTGTCGCACAAGAGCCACTCCGTGGTGGTCTCTAACTCTAACAGAAATGTGAAAGTGTGATAGAAAGGCTGGTGAAGTGTCCCCTCATGCAGCTGGTGTGAGGAACACAAGTGAAATACCTGATTTGAGGTGCTCCCATGATCCATGTGTGTCTTATGAGGGTCTCCTATGATGCCTATGTGCTAAAAGGGGCTTCTGTGAAGTGTGTGTGCGTGTGTGTATGGCGGGGGAATCTGATCGTGCTGCTCAAAGTCTTCTCGGATGGAGTGTAGGTGTGCTTTTCCGCTTTCAGGTGAATTCTGTCAGTCTTACACCAAATATAATTGGGCTTTCGCCTTCAGTGCAGACACACACACACACTTTCTCCCTCTCCCTCCCTCCCTCCCTCCCGCTCTCTCTCTCTCTCTCTCTCTCTCTCTCTCTCTCTCTCACCTTTTACACACATAGTCACAGACGAAAACTTTCCCAACTTGTCATATTGGTTTGTAAAAAGAAAGCTAATTGAGCTGTATTTTTGTTCTTTAATTTTACATGGCTCAGTTGGTGTACAGTTTTCTTGTAAATAGCCTCATAAAGACCCACCAGCCACAAAAGCCATTCAGACTTGAACCAGAGGTGGGCATCATAATAGACCACTGAAGTCATGTTGCTATTAGAAACTGTTTTTTCTATATGGAAAAATGAATGATGTTTTTGAAAATTGCTGCTGTTGCGCCTTGTGGTCTAATAAAATCGTTCCACAGTTGATACATTTTGGCCTCTGTACGTCCCGCCTTTCGCGCTAACCCATAACGCAACAATTTACATTGAAATGGCGTAGCTTTAAAGATAGTCTATTATTAAATCTCAACACTTTTATATACCAACACCAACTTTTTAAACCAACAAAGCAACTTAACTACCATGCCTAACAAAGCTTGCTGGTTTGGACGGGGTATTTTCTTGAGGTTGCCAGGCTTATGTTCTCAATTCACTTTTCACTTTCTTCTAGCAATATTCGTGTTTCGATTCTTAATAAGCTCATAATTCAGAGTAATCAGTGACATTAAGAGGTCTGATAAATTGCATGACAGTAGCTACATTGGTATGTATATATCTTCAGTGGAAATCAAAGTACAATCTTTATCATTTTAATCATTTGGAATTAATTGATCATCAAACAATACCTATTGTATAAAGACAACAACAAGCTACGGTTACACAGCCAAGTGAAGTTCAAAAGGGCTACACTGGTTGTTGTGTCAATGTGTAATTTGCATTTGCACCAGTGGTGTTGTAACAATACTGGATGTTAAATTAAATTTTATGACCCATTCTGATGTATTTACAGCCAAATTACCATGAAGGTCTCACTATATGTGCTAGGTGAATAAATGAAACAAAGTAACACATTTCACACACACATTTTATGAGTAAAGCTGGTATTTAACATGCAATAAACGGACTTTAAAAATAAAATAGCAGTTGCCTATCTGAAGAATGTGAATCAAATAAAGTGATACGTCAAATGCAGGACGTAACTGGCTATTGAGCACGATTAGTCATAAATAATTATGACATTTTGATACAGGAGTACCTTTGCTTATGTTATTCATGCAATATAACACAACAACAACAGAAATTAGCCGATTGCTGATCACTTGTTTGGTGCCAAAATCTGCTTCATTCTAATCCTGGCAGATTGTATCTTATTTATTTTGTATTTTGTATGATTTTTTTCCTTCTGTTCCTTGTTACTTTGAACAAAAATAAAAACACGCAAATTTTGTTTAATTCAACATGTTAGCAAACATCAGAAAAACTATCATGTATGATGTATTATGTATCAATTCTACATTTTTCCCATATTGCCCACCCCTTCTGTTAATGACACATTTCTTCTTTTAAAGCAGCCCATTTTGTGTTTACCAATGCTTTTTAAATGAACATTGAGGGCCATGAAATTTGCAGCGTCCCTCCAGATTATGTGCTGGCATTTAACCTTCATCTGGGTGAGCAGTTCCAGAGCAGCACAGACTCCTCCGTGTCCCAGCTCTCTTGATTTGTAACCTGATTTACAGTCCCCTAACTCCCAGCCAATCTCCGCCATATTGCTAAATCAATACGCCTGTTGACAAATGTTCCCCCTGACAAACGAGGTGACGGAAATCGACTAAAAACATTTGCCTGTGCCCTGCTTAACTATCCATTTGTACATAGCCATGTGAGGACGTTTTCCCCGTGTCCAGCACCTCGACTCAATTAGAGAGAGACCAGCAACCTCTGCCTGCCTCATCTACTGCAAATGAGGACACTTGTCACTGATAATGCTATGGACAAGCTTCACTTATCAAACATTCCTAGAAAAAATCTCCACATATTGCCAAAGTGTTGCTCCTATGTCATTAGGACACATACCAGATGTGACTCCACCAATGTCTGGACACTAGGGTACAATATGTGATACAGAATTTATAAGATTTGTCAAAAAAGTGCTTCAGGTGTTGCAAGTTTTGACAAAGTGATGAGACACAGCTAGAACTGCTGCTCCTGTTCCCATGCTGCTATGTGTTTCTTATCTGCTTGTGAAATACAGTATAACGTGGCCACCAGCCACAGAATTTTGTATTTTTGTAGGTTAAAAAAATAAAAAATAAAAAATAAATTAGTAGGGTAATTTAAAAGATGAAGCAGCAACATGTCTCCATTTCTCTTTCGGCTATCACCAAACTAATACTGATTACTACAATTTTGGATTTTATTGCCCCAAGTTTGTTTGTTAATTAATTAATTTATTTATTATTTTGTATAAAAGTGGTCTATGGATTTATGGATGTAAGTTTTATGAGAAAAGTTGTTTAAAAAAAATCATTATTGGGGAAGCGGGGCATAGGGTGGACAGAGCAGTACATTTATCTTTTGAAATGAAAGCATAACATTAGACTTTAGTCCCCCTGACATAAGGCAAAAGAAAAATTGGTACAGTGCGATAGATACGGGCAAAAAATGATATTGCAGTACTTAAAGGAATGATCACAATACACAAAAATATCACAATATATATATTTTATCTGATTGATCAAAAGAACCAGTAGTACTACATTTGCACAATTCAGTTACACAGGAGTCATTGTGCTGTCTTTATAATGAAACATGCAGTTGGTCAGTGTTCTACAGCCACTGACAATATCCACAGTATGTTCAGGAAAGTATGTTGCATTGTGACGGTACAACTGTATTATCGTAATAATGATATATTGTAATTTTGCCAAGCCCTGCTGTATGGAGACATTTATGTTCATCCTAATAGAACTCCTTGTAGCTTCAGTTTCAATGAATGAGTTGGGCTAAACCTCTGTAGGCTGAATATTTAGATGGATGACATCACAAAATGAAATCCAAACAGACTGTATGGACTGGGTGATTGGTTTGTTTCCCCGGGGTAAAGAGGTCGGCTTGTTCCTTATGTAACCTTAAATAAAACTAAAATATAAGTCTTGTAATTAATGCAGCCTAAAAACCTAAAAAATAAAATTACGATACAACATAAAAGCAAAATTGACAGCTGTTTTTTTACTCCATTTACATCCACTAATTGTGTTTTTCCACCATCATCATGCCCTCATGCATGACATGATTTAGCTTCAGAGGACTACCAGGACACTGGTATATTTCCCCACAATAAAAATAATAATAATTAAAGGTGTGCTTTAAAGTAACTTCTGTAAAATGCCCTTTTTTGGATGTAAAAGATTTTTCCCTGATGAAACTATCCAATTGCTTTCCTAAATTGAACGTCAGATGAAAATTAAGAGGCAGGAACAATGTTCATCGCTCACGGTGAGTTCATGAACCTGTTTGAGTGATTAACAAGACTCTTCCTCTAATGCCTCGCTCTCAGACATCTTCATTTAGCTGAGGATTTAGCACCTAGGGAAGGGACGATGCAGCCTGAGCTACTGCTTAGCCAGCAAAAGGAATTAAAAGAGATCTAAACTCTGTCATGAGGTGTTTGTATGGAAGACTGATGCTGACATGTCCCTCAAGAGCAAATGAATATAAAAGCAAGGATCTTGCAAGGATCCTGACTGCGAGTGCTGTGTTACTGCTTTATTGAGGGAGATAGTGATCTGCATTTCTGAATTTATGTCATGGATAGATGCCAAAATTCTTCAAAAATCCCAAATGTTCTGTGGGTGTGTTGTACCCGTGTGTGATTTTTGGGAGTGTTAGGAAATGTGAACAGTGATGGTGTTTGACCGGGTATGATGATATACAGGGGTTGGACAATGAAACTGAAACACCTGTCATTTTAGTGTGGGAGGTTTCATGGCTAAATTGGACCAGCCTGGTGGCCAATCTTCATTAATTGCACATTGCACCAGTAAGAGCAGAGTGTGAAAGTTCAATTAGCAGGTAAAATATTGCAATGCACAACATTATGGGTGACATACCAGAGTTCAAAAGAGGACGTTGTTGGTGCACGTCTTGCTGGCGCATCTGTGACCAAGACAGCAAGTCTTTGTGATGTATCAAGAGCCACGGTATCCAGGGTAATGTCAGCATACCACCAAGAAGGACGTTTTCCTCCACCAGCATCACGTAGTGACCTGGCCACTATCCTGCAAGAAGAATGGCTTAAAATCCCTCTGACCACTGTGCAGGACTTGTATATGTCATTCCCAAGACGAACTGACGCTGTATTGGCCGCAAAAGGAGGAGGAGGCCCTACACCATACTAATAAATGATTGTGGTCTAAAACCAGGTGTTTCAGTTTCATTGTCCAACCCCTGTATGTTTGATTCTGTTAACCTGGTCACTTAATCTTCAGTATCAGGATTTTATCCAGTTAAGACCAAGCCACATAAAAATGTCAAGTCAAGGTTTAATCATATAGTGTCTTTTGCAGCAGATGTTGTCACAAAGCAGCTGTACGGAGAATCCTGGTCCAAGCCCCCAGTGAGCAAGGGCAACAGTGACAATTGAAAACACCGTTAGACCTCGAGAGGAACCAAGACTTAATGGGAGAACCCATCCTCCTCTGGTTGACACTGGATAGCAAGACGAGCACAAAAGCAGTACAAAAATGATAAGAATTTACAATTATATGCAAAATTGAATAGAGAATAATTGATGACTGTTAAGAGTATTATGAGAGCGAGAATCAGACCTGAAAGTCTGAAAGAAACTGTTACCAGTAAAACCAATGGCCACTGTAAGTACCACAGTGAAAAATCTTGAATATCAATAACTGTTGCTAAAAGCCTACACTGATGATCTATCATTGCGAATACGGGAAGCATTCAGTGTTTTGTGAGGCAGAGGAAAATATGTCTAATATGTCTAAGTTCACCCATGTGACTCCACTGCTGCACTCCCTTCACTGGCTTCCTGTAGCTGCGCGCATCAGATTTAAAACTCTGATGTTGCCTACAAAGCCAAGAATGGACCAGCGCCTCCCTCCCTTATGGCAATGGATAAGAGTCAATCTGTACCTCGAGCCCTTCGAGCTTCAAGTACAGCTCGGCTCGACCCACCATCCCTGAAAACGCATGGAAGGCAAGCGTCCAGACTCTTCTCTGTCCTGGCTCCCAGATGGTGGAATGAACTCCCACTGGCTGTCCGAACAGCTGAGTCTCTCGCAGTCTTTTTGTAAAGCACTTAAATGGGTGAGCACTAGTAGATGTGTATGTTGAAATACTTCGTTTTTGCAATTATACTCACCATGACCTGTCTCCTCTCTAGGTATGAGCTCTGGGTTGGGTTGCCAGGTAGTGCATTTATGCTTATATATGTCTGTGTATTATTCTCTCTAGGTAGCAGCACCGGCCCTTGTTTGGGCAGTGTCTGAGCTCAGGGTGAGTTTTAGACTCCTATCCTTCTTACACTAGCTGGGAAACATTATCCGACGGAACACTAAGCACGGTTGTAAGTCGCTCTGGATAAGAGCGTCTGCTAAATGCTGTAAATGTAAATGTCTGATTAGTTTTTGAAATAGGAAAAGACAAGTTTGTGATTAAATAAGCAAGATGGGTCACCAGTTACAGGCGAAGCTTCTCCATATCATGGGCAATATGAAGCTCCATGGTAGGTAAACTGGTTAGAAATGCAGGCAAGCAAGGGCACCCTGTCTAGACAGATGGAACAACAGCATCAGACCCACACAGGATGGGGAGTAGCTCAGCTTGGGCAAAGAAACACACAGACAGTTCTGTTACAAGAACTGGGAACAGTATTTGGTGTTAACAGACTGCAGCAAGTGACTCTGGCAGGCCTGGCTATTACAACATACCAAAAGGGAGAGCCAGAAGTTAGTAAAGACATGACGGCTCCTTGAGATGTCAGCACCCCTCTGCTCCACCGTCCTGAAGTTACCTGACATCAAGTCCTTTATGGCTTTTGTTTGGCTTTTATTATAGTCCTCTAGTTGAACTTTATCATCCGGTTTGGCTGAAATATACAACTGTGTGTCGTCAGTATAGCAGTGGAAATTTATGCCATGTTTTCTGATAAAATGGTACCTAGTGGTAGCATATGTAAGACAAATAATATAGGTTCTAATACAGAGCCCTGTGGACCAAATTTTATTTTTGTGTCAACAAATGGTTTGCTGTTTAGATTTGCAAACTGATAATGCAAGTGCAAACACACCAGATACAAATCAGATCACTTAAAGCACTTCAGGAGGTGATCTGAGACACGTTTCCGATGCATGTTATAGCAGTGTAACCGATTCCTCGCTCCAAGACGCATATGGAGACTATTGTGCTAAACAAACTGCAGACGATAAAGGCTGAATGGATATTGCACATTCTGTCCCACACAACAATCGGATTTCAGTCCGACTAACTGGAGACATATTTGACTACCGGGTATAAATGCACGTGGCAAAAATCTTATCAGGATTACAATCCAGATACTAATCACAAGAAGTCACCAGGTGTAAACAGGGCCATATTGTTTGGTGGAGAATGATGGTGTTTGATGGGAAATGCTGGTTTTTGGTTGGGAATGTTGGTGTTTGAAGGGGAACAATGCCATTTGGTAGAGAATAAGATTTGATGAAGAATGAATGTATTTTGTTGTTGAATGTTGACTTATTGAGAAAGATATTATTTACAGGAACATAGGAATTGTTGTATTTGTAAATATATATATATATATATATATATATATCTCCGGAACATTTAGACACTGTAACTTAAAAAAAAGATTACAAACAGGAAATACACTCATTGTCAAAAGAATAGTTCCACCCAGAAGGAACTGTCAGATTGTACTGCTATTCAGAAGGAAGATAAAGGTTACCAGAAGCAAAAAATGATGATAAATTTAGACTGATATGGGTATTTATTGAGCTAACCATACAGAAATAGTGTCTCTCAGTATAAAGACAGGTCACAATGTTGGCTAACAAACATGCCAGACGTCTCGGCATGTAGTTGTAGAGGTTAATAATGGTGTCCTGCAATAATCCATCCCATGTTGCTTGAATATTCTCATGCAGTTCCTGCAGATTTTGCAGTAGGGGTGGAGGTGGAGTGACACCAGGCCTTCTGTGTACATGTAGTCCTGCGTTATGCAGCCACCTGCCAATGTTGCCGGCACTATTAGGATGACTCATGGAGGGTGTCACTGCTTACTGAATGTCCACAATCGTGGCTGTTGGGTCAATCAAGTACAGCGATAAGGCCCATCCTTGCTTATGTCACATGCATGGCCGAGTGTAAAGCTTTAATCATTCACACATCTCACCATGTCAAACATACCTACCAAGTTTCATCCCTGTCGGTTGAATCCTTCTGGGTGCACCTATTTGTTAAACTATTTTTTTGACAGTGAGTGCATTACAGAATGATGGTGTTTAGTGGAGAATTATGGTGTTTAATGGGGCATGATGGTGTTTGGTGGAGAATAATAATTACAAAATTACAAAATTTGTGTAATATTTTATGACAAATAAAGTTTTAGTTTTAATTAAATTATGTGGTCACTAATGCATTTTATTTTTACTTTTCTTTTAAAAAAAAACTCAGTAGCTGTAGTAAATCAATGCAGTGCCTCATCCCCAGCAATAAGAAGTACTTTCTCTTGCAGAAAATAACACAGCATCATAAGCCCCAGCCCTGTTTTTGACCTCAATAGTGGGCCGTTACCCTGCCCAGTAATAAAGAAGCTCTCAACACTCTGCTGACCTTTAATACAACTTCAATCTCATGATCTGTCACTGTGACTCCCCCTGTGGAACCACGGGAAAACCCACAAGCTTCAGATATGTTCCGGATGTATTGGTATATATAGAACACGAGAAGAGAAATATCCTCAAAACGTTCTTCTGAATGTCTGAACTTGAATACATATGCATTGTCAGGAATAACAAACTCACTTTGACGCGCACAGAGCTAAAAGTCAAATGAGATTTATTAAACAGTGAAGCACAATACTATAAACCAGTCAGGGGGACAAGGCAGGGTCATAAACAGAAAGACACGCAGGGGTCGAGAACCAGAGAGTCAGAGAGACAGGCAAACAAGAGGTAAGACAAGAGAGTAAACCGATACACAAAAGGAGAGTCGAAAACCAAATGGGCAAACAAACCAGCAAACAGATCAGAGGGCGAGATCAAAGAGAGAGAGTCGAAAACCAAAGGGAAGTCAAAACCAGCGAATACATTTATGGCATTTAGCTGACACTCTTATCCAGGGCGACATACAAGGTTAATCATATTACAGGTAGGCTAATGTAGTGTTAGAAGTCGTGCCCAAGGGCTCTTATTGGTGTAGCACAGCATAGTCACCCAGACCGGGATTCGAACCCCCAGTCTCCCACATGTGGTGGTGGCTGCCTGGTGGGTAGTGGTGTTACCTGCTGAGCTACACCAACCACGAATACAAACAGAGAAGGCAAGAGAGAACGATCAGTACGTAAACTAGGTTTGGCAACACTTCGCAATGTGTGTGTGACTAAGGGGTTTAAATACAAACGGGGAAATGAGGGGCAGGTGAGTGTAATCGGTACTCTGACGAGGAGGAACGGGAGAATGAGGTGTGATTGGAGACATGGAGATGGAGTTCGGGAGATCTGAGACGTCAGGGAAACCCGGAGGGTGACATGCATGTATGAGCGATAGTGCTGAAAATGAAAGTATTAAAGTCTCAGCATTAAAGATGGTGTGATCACTTTCTGATTCCAGTAAGCTTTAAAAAGAGCTTCTTTTAATTGAAGCACCTCACTTAGGATTAGTATCTAAACGTAGGCAGGATTGTGCTAAGACTGCTCAGATACCCCACTACCCCACAAAAGAAATGTACTTACAGTGCATCACACAGCATGACGGCTATTTCAGGATAGATTTGTTGCAGGATTTAATCATATTTATGCCTGTTTGTTCCCTCTGATACCTCATCCAACATTTATCTGGTATCAGATAATATACAGTATTATACATTATATGTATGTAACATTTTTGAAAATAACATAATGTGACATAATCTTTTTTGCCTCAGTAAACCAACATGCCCAAAGTCATGGGATAGCAATATGTTAATTGATTATGAAGTGGCATTACCTCATGGCTAGTAGACGCCCACACCTGTGTTTGTTGTGAGGTGTTATCTTGTGATTGAGGCTGTACACTGGCCAGCATGCTCATGACAAGGGGTCATGAATTATCACAGTGTCATGTGTGTACCGGGAATACGTCATAGAAGGTATAACCGCCCACAGTGGCATCAAGCTAGAATCGTTCGTGAGAACAGACAAGTGTCTCTGGCAGAAATCACCTCCACATTCAATGCCCCACATGCATATCCTGCAGGTCAGGGCAGCATTCTTTAGCTTCCATGGAATACGGGTGCAGAATACCCACCAAAGTGGCAGTCTGGAAAGTTCCAATGAATGGTGAAGCCTGCACGTTTGCCTGGCATTAGCCCAGTCGAGCATTTATGGATGTGGTGGAAAGATCCATTCACACCCAAGATCCTGCACCTACAGATACCACAGAGCTGTGACTGGCTATCCAGACAGCATGGCTCAACATCCCTCCAGACGTTGTGCATCCACTTGTGGAAGTGATGCCACATCGAGTTGCTATGCTTTGCCTGACTAGAGGGGGTCCTAGACAATACTAGTCCCATGTCCCATGACCTTTGGCATGTTAGTGTGTATACAGTATTTAGCAGCTAAACAGTAATATAGGCGCTAAAATGTGGCATAAGTGTGTTCTCTGCAGAGGATGTTTATGATTAGGCCCATTATTTTCAAAACAGTCATTTGACCAAGAGGGGCCCAAAATCTTTGCACATGACTGCACATTAATGAAGTGTTAAATGCCCTTATAGAATACAGATGAAATGGTAGAACATATGAACAAATTTGTCACTGTTATCAGTATTATCCTGTTATTGTTAAAGTGTGCTAAAAATCCTCAAAAATTTAATATTGAAAACCACAAATATTATTAGCAGCACTGTGCAAACAGGCTTTAATATTAAAGGCGGCACCAAGAGGTTCAAACGAGAGAAATCAAACATTTTATTGTGTGTTTAATGTTAATTCACTACAGACTCAGTCAAATATTCTAATTATATCCTATCAAAATATCCAAGTTATTGTTTTAATGCTGGAAACATATTATGGACATTTACACTATCAAACTGTTCTGCCTACAGTGGAGCTTGAAAGTCATCAGATCAAAAACTTGATCAGATTTTCACCTTCAGAAGTCCTAAAAGTAGATAAGGAGAGCCAAATTAACCAAATGACAAGACAAAAATATTAGACCCATTTATTATTAAGGAAAATGATCCAAGCCGATGTGCAGGACTAATCAATAGTTAGTGGAAACGTTTAGTTGCAGTTATTGCTGCACAAGAGGGTCACAACAGATAATGAAATCAAAAAAATCATTTGTCGCTCATAGGCATGTATTACTGGATCATTTTCACTAATAAATAAATGACAAATTTAGTATTTTTGTCTCATATTGTATCTTTATCTACTTTTAGGATGTTTTAGTGTACAAATCTAAAGAAGTTTTAGGTTTTAAATGTATGCAGACATATAGAAAAGTTTTAATACAAAGCTGAAGTCAGCTATCTGTTCTGCAGTATCTTCAAATATTCTCGTTTCACCTTAAATAGCGCTGTAGCTGCATTCTGGTGCATTATATTGAGGCATTATAGTAGCTGCTGCTTCGTTTAAGGTGGAACAGGAAAGTTTGAACACAAGGCTGGCGAATAAGAAGCCAAATTCAACTTTGTAGTTTAAACGCTGTTAGTTGATTCAGGTGATTTAGGCTGTCTAAATATCTTACCTAGACTTTTGTGCAT
Source organism: Semaprochilodus insignis (assembly GCA_034552555.1). Classification (NCBI taxonomy): domain Eukaryota; kingdom Metazoa; phylum Chordata; class Actinopteri; order Characiformes; family Prochilodontidae; genus Semaprochilodus; species Semaprochilodus insignis. The sequence goes on along the minus strand of CM067500.1, from coordinate 21,712,014 downwards.
GGAGACTGTAAATATGGGCTACAGTAGGGCATTTCGAACAGGTAGCACCGTTCATAAGAACACATTCGTTATAAAGAACTGGGTGGTGGTCATGACAACAAATCATTTGCAGCGATTTGTTTCCTACATGTTCTGCAGACAGTGTGACCATCTCCAATCAAGTTTCCCTCTACACTCTTACAAAAACCAAAACACAATCACACTTCAGATCTGCTTCTCTTAGATGGCTGAAAAAATCTCTGGAGTGCCATCCGTGCCCTGCTCTTTTTTCACTGACACAAAACAAACCCACGTTGTCTGCTACACCTGTGTCTGGGAGAACGTTGCTAACTTGGGCAGTATTCTACGACAGTTTGAATAATAATTACAGTTTAAAATGGTTACCATTTCACCACCGAAAAGATTTTTAGATTTCTGATATAAACACTGCGACATCTCTCCTTTCATCTCTCTCTATTTCTCTCTCTCCTTCTCTCTCTCTCTTTTTCTCCAGTGTCATTAATATGTGTGAATGTGTCTGAAGGCCAAGGCAATGTCTGTGTGTGTGTGTGTGTGGGTGTGTGTGTGTGAGTGACAGAGAGAGAGAGAGAGAGACAGAGAGAGAGAGGGAGGGAGAGGGAGATAGAGTTTGTATGAATAACGGCTGCATGTTGACAGACTGAAGTGATTTTCGGAGAAATGGCTTCCTCTCCAAAACCTCTATTCCTTCTCCAGTCTAACTCCATACACACAAGGCGTATGTGTGTCTGAAGCATCACCCATGCACTTTGTCAACATATATTTTAAGTTATTAATTTGCCTTGATGTACATAAAACATAAAAATGAATGTATTGCATTTCAATGCCCTATACTCTGCATGTTTGCGTATATTGTAATTCAGGCTGTCCTGAGAGTCAAGGGAGTCCTATTAAAGTGGTGGTCGTAATAAAGTGCTTGATAATTATATATGGATGACATCTGCTCTGATTGTCTGCCTTCATTTAAAAAGCAACATCATTTATTTCAAATAATCACATTTAATTGCATTCGCAATATTGGTAAATATTGGGTTTTGACCCAAACTTTTTTCTAATTGGAAACTCCTAATCCTAGTGGCTTACATTGTCCCTTTTACTGAAGTATTCTTCCTTTGTGACATACACCCCAGTCCAAATAACTTGTTTCTCTTTTCCATTTGTTAAGTAGTTCAGTAAATAAACAATATTTGTGCATTAAAATGTCCTGGACTGCTTGTGACCCAAGAGCACTTATTCTGCGAGTTTAGTACGCAGTGTGAAAGCTGTTATCGCAGGAGTGGTCCTGAGATCCGAACTCTGATCCTCCTAAAGTGGTCTAGGGTTCACTTCTGGTGAACACTTCTCTGCGTGCTATCTGCTCCCGGCACTGCCTGTGAGGTTGTGTGATTGGTTTATTTTGTCCTTCGTTACTTTGACTTATTGCAGTATTTCTTCAAGTTTCATGATGCCAGGGAAAGGATTGTTGTGGACAAAAAGCAATGGCTTTGTTGCTGGAACGTTTGTATCCATGTAGTAGTAGTAGGTTAGTGTCTACCATTCTTGAATTCAGGCATACCAGGGATTTTGAGCCTCTTTCCCAAACAAGACCAGAACTGGTTGTGGGTGCACACTCAGGTCTGTGTATGTGTGGAAACGCCCTGATTTTCAATTTTAGAAAATCTTCAAAGCATACACTGAGCAGGAAATGAATTGAATGAAAAATGAATATGAATTTTGCATATGACTGTATAGCTCAGGTGTTAGTGTGTTAGCATAGTTTTTGTTTTGCACATTTTTACACATGTAGGCTGCTTCCAGTCTGCTCTTTTTATAGTTTTCATTGTGAGAAGGCAAAGTTCTGTCTGGAAACCAGGGAAGCTGTCTGCTTCTCTCCCTTCACCCTTCTCCCTTCACCCCCTCCCCCCTTTCTTTCCCTCTCTCTCTCACTGCTCCAGGTCCAAGAGGTGTGCCCCGGGTTATTATATCCCATAGAAACTTAATCTTGCACCAATTAGTTCCAGCCCAGGAGGTAGAAGCTGCTAGTTCACTGTGAGATGGTGTCTTTCCTCGGGGAGTCCTGCTCACTTCCTGCCTCTTCTTACACACACACACACACGCCCACTCTTATAAATCCATACTCTCCACTATTCCGACGCCTGAAATATGCATATGGTTGTATGACTCCTCTGTAAGCTGGCTAATTGATTTGCACTTACATATCATGCCACTTAAACCAGCGTATGTTGGGGGAATACTGAGCTAAGGGTGAGTGATATGATAGAAATATGACATCACAATACTTTTACATAAAACTGTATGTGTTGCAGTTAATCCATCACAATGCATTTATGTAAATGACATGGCTGAAGGCAGCCAATTGGAGACTACGGGGCTAAAAATCTGATGATACAGTGAATATTTTCTTCATTTTAAAATTTGTTTACTATTTCTGGTCTGAGAAGTGACAGCATGACTTATTAAAAAGAAGACAAAGTCAAAGAGGAAAACCATTTAAAAACTATTTTTTTTCTTTATTTGACATTCAAAACCTGTGTGTCTCATTTGTTCAGAGTGTGTGGTGCTGGAAACCCTATGAGTCACTGCAAAACAAATAATTTCAAATTAACCTACCGACAAAATTCAGTTATGAGGACAAATATAATAAACCCAAAGGCCAACATAAAAGGTCTACCAGATAAGCGTCCATCCTCGACACAGCAAGAGCATGAAATGCTCATTAGGAAATGCCTATTTATATATAATTTGTTTTACCTTGAAAGTTAAAAAATACAAAACCACAAACATTTTTACATGATAATGTAACAAATTATTATAAGATGAGGCATGACTGGCAGTTGGCTTATGCAAACTAAAATTAGCCATAACATAACATGCCCAGTTTCCTTTAGAACATTTTGTGCTTCTTAGCTGGATAGTGCAAAAATTTTTAATTTCAAACTATCCTGCTTCCTGCTTTCCTGCTATCCTCCTATTCTTTCAGCTCAGAACAATACAGGAAAGTCAATCAGAACAGAATGAATTTACATATATCAGTCTTAAAGGTACAATAGCGAAAACAAGATGTTTAATTCTAAGGAATAAACTGGTGGGAAATAAAATTATTATGGGACAGAATTATTAGTCGACCTCATAGGAAAAAAAAAACTAAAATGCAGTAGAATAAGACACTGCATTGCATCTGGTGGCACAGTTACTGTGTCTGGTTTATAATAAGGTTGACTTGTATGAGGGAATGTACATAAGTATGTCTACGTATGCATGTGCATCTGCGTGTGCTGGTCTGATTGATCTGTTACAACACTTAAGCACGGATGGAGCCTGATGCATTTGTATGTCTCCTTGAGCTGTGGGCTGTGAGAGATTACCTATCGTTACTCTTCCATTTCCCCTCTACACACTCTCTCTCCCACACACACACACACACACACACACACACACACACACACACACACACACACTGCTCTAAAACAGGTGGCATTACGAGGTGTTCTGTGTGCACAGAACTGAGATCTGGCTATTTTTGGATCTGCCATTCTTATGAGGAGTCTGGAGACTTACAGTGCTGTTTGAAAGTTTGTGAACCCTTTGCAGTTTTCACACACACACACACACACGCGCGCGCACACACACACACGCACACACCCACACAGATATATATATATATATATATAGCTTTAGCGCAAGTTCTGCCAGGACGACTACAATGCTACGTCACTCATTCTTTCATTGCTCTGGCCAATCGCAATGCGCCACCTGTCTTTAAAAGGATTCAACTTACACTCATGTTTTGCCGCTTTCGGGTGCCGGTGTTTCTACGTCCTTCTTCCTCCCTCCCCACCACCAGTTTGGCCCACGGTCCTGTTGTCCAAGGAGTAGGCTCCGCCCCTGCCGTTCATATCCGGCAGGATCTGTGAGGGTCTGAACACTTCAACAACCGGGCCCAGGGCGGGGCCTACGCCAGAGACTCCTTAGTTCAACTATTGTCAAATTGTACACCGTATGGAAGATTAATTAATCTTGCCTTGCGAGACTTTATGGCAGAAATATATATATATATAGCAAAACATAATTAACCCATGACAGTAGATAAAGGTAAACCAATTAAACACATAACACAAATAGATATACAGTTGTCCTTTCATGCAATGAATAACAAAAAACTTTGTTGGCAAAAGTATGTGATCCTCTAGAATGATCAGATTAGTATTGGTTAGGATCAGGGGAGTTATTCGACTGGATGACAACCAGATGTAGATGTGGACCCTGTTTAAAGAAAATTAACCTGAGTCTTCACCATCAAAATCTGGTCTTTACCACACACATTTGTTAGTGTATGCCTCAACTAAAGGAAATGAAAAGTTTGAACCTCTGTGGTTCACTGCCAGGCAGATAACGAATAAATGAAGGCTCTGGCTTTTAGATTTGTTGCTGGCGAGAGAATGGCATCCAACAAATATGACTTTAAGACTAAGGTGTAGAATACTCTGGGAGATCAGAAAAAGCCCCAGGTTATCATCTAAGGATCTGCAGACCTCTTTTACACTGACTGTCAGTGTTAACGAGTCCACCATCAGGCAAACACTGAACCAGAATAGTATGTCTGGAATTATAGCATGGAGAAAGGCACTAATCCCCAGGAAGAACATTCCTGCCTGTATAAAGTTTCCTAAACACCATTTGGATGACCAAGACGAGTACTGAAATAATGTGAAATATGTGGACAGATACAGCAAAAAAAGGATCTGCTGGGCAAAACCATACGCTGCATTCCAACATACGAAATGCATCCTTACTTCAAAGCACAGATTTGGCAATATCATGCTTTGGGCTGTTTTGCTGCTATATGTTTTGAGGCAGAACCTAAGGTGTTGTGTCCATGCAGGAAGTAACACAGTTGAAGCAGTTCTGTAAGGAGGAATGAACCAAGATTTCTCCAAGTCAATGTGCGGAGCTGATCATATTTTATAGAAACTGTTTGATTGAGTTCATTGATGCTCCTGAAGATCACACCAGTTAGAGAAAAACATTTAATGTCAGGTTACTTCGTTAAAAACATTTTGCAAAAACGATATACTTTTGATGTTATTGTTAAACTGGGTTCTCTTTATTTAATGTTATGTGCTAAATGAAGATCAGGCAATATTTTAGGTCACGTTTATGTAGAAATTCGTAAAAAGTGATGTTTCACTTTTTTATTGTTTTTTTTTTTTTTTTTTCCCAAAGAAACACTTCAGTTTTGATTCCAACAAAATAGTTGGAACAATAGTGCGTTTACCACTTCAGAATGTTGCCATTCCTTTTTACAACTCTTTGAAGATGTTTAGGGAGTGAGAACACCAAGTGATGAAACATTTCAGGTGTAATTTTGGTCCCCTACTTCTTATAAACCGGTATTAAGGTGTGCAACAGTACAGGTTCGTCATTGTCTCATTTCTCCTTTGAAAATTCTGCACACATTCTCTATCGAAGACAGGTCAAGACTGCAGACAGGCCAGTCCTGTATCCATTCCCGTTTTGTTCAACAGCCATGCTTTTGTAATGTGTGTAGAATATGATTTTGCATTATGCATCTTATTGAAATCCGTGGATGTCCCTGACAAAAACGATGTCATCTTGAAGGCAGCATATGTTGTTTCACAATCTCTACGTACCTTTCACCATTATTGATGCATCACAGATGTACAAGTTAACTTTGCCACGAGCACTGACAAAGCTCAATACCATGACAGGCTCTGGCTTTTAGATTTGTTGCTGGTGAAAGAATGGATGGTCGATTTCGTCTTTGGTCTGGAGCACATGCTGACCATTTGTCTGACCATAGTGCACATTTCCACTGTGTGATATAACGCTTTCTTTTGGCACAGTAAAGTATTAACTGGCATTTTTGGATGTAACACTCTATTTTGGATGTAACACTCTATTATAGTGCTTGACAAAGGTTTGCCAAAGTAATCCTGAGCCCATGTAGTCATATTGCTAATAGATGAATGACGATTCTCAATGCAGTGTCATCTGGGGGATCTGAGAGCAGAGTTATTCAGCTTAGGCTTATGCACTTTACACCGAAATTTCTCCAGATTCCTTGAATCTTTTAATAATGCTATGCACAGCAGAGGGTGAAATATCTAAATCCCTTCCTATCTTTCTTTGAGGAACTTCGTTTTAAAACATTTTAATACTTTTCTTATGCATTTCTTGGCAAACTGGCAACCCTCAGGCCATCTTCGCTCCTACACCTTTCTTGGATGCTGCTTTAGTACCAAATAATGTACAAAGTCTTTTGGACTAAGTCACCTGTTGGCATCACCTGTTTCAAATCACATCATTATTTAATTCTTTTACCTCATTACCAGCCTTAAATTGCTCCCATCCCTGCATTTTTGGAATGTGCTGCAGGCCTGAATATAAATATAAACGCATTGTCAATATCATTTAATATAGTCATCATCATAATAATCGTCATCTTCACCATCATCATCGTGAGCCCTGAATTTAGCACCAAAGTCTGAAAATACTATAGAACACTGAGCACCCTGCTTACTCTTCCAACCCCCTTCGCTAAGGGAAAAAGACTCAGATCAATCAGAATAAGGACATCTCTCTATCTCAACACCACTTATTGCAGGACTCTTCTGATGCTTTATAGTTCTTACAACAATCTGTTTAATGCTCTTTTTATGATACTACATTTTATGGTTAATATAATACAAATGCACTTGCTTTTTGTTTTGTGATTAATGTGTTTGTGTTGTATATTTGTCTTATTTTTGTTTTTCTGTTTTATTCAGTATTTGAAGTGTAAAAAAGAAGTGCTTGTTGTCCGGTACCTTGTTTCGATTTCGGTATGTGTTATGGCCGGTGTCAGCAAATTATTAGGTGTTACATTCTGAATTTCTACATTGAGTAAAAGATATATCACAGAGGTGCATGACATGCATCTGTTTACTTAAAAGGACAATCATTTGGACAAATACATCAGAGGTAATAATAGTATATAATAATTAAATAATGTAGTATCTGTATAATGTCATATACACTGCTCAAAAAAACTTTAAGGAACACTTTGAAAATTCCATAGCAGCAACTCAAAATGGTACTCAGTAGTTTGTATGGCCTCCACGTGCTTGTATGCATGCCTGACAACGTCTGGGCATGCTCCTAATGAGACAACGGATGGTGTCCTGGGGGATCTCCTCCCAGATCTGGACCAGGGCATCACTGAGCTCCTGGACAGTCTGAAGTTCAACATGGTGGCGTCGGATGGACCGAAACATAATGTCCCAGAGGTGTTCTATTGGATTTAGGTCAGGCGAGCGAGGGGGCCAGTCAGTGGTATCAAAACCTTCATCCTCCAAGAACTGCCTGCATACTCTCACCACATGAGGTCAGGCATTGTCGTGCACCAGGAGGAACCCAGGACCCACTGCACCAGCGTAGGGTCTGACAACGGGTCCAAGGATTTCATCCTGATACCTAATAGGAGTCAGGGTGCCGTTGTCTAGCCTGTAGAGGTCTGTGCGTTCTTCCAGGGATATGCCTCCCCAGACCATCACTGACCCACCACCAAACCAGTCATGCTGAATGATGTTGCAGGTGGCAAAACGTTCTCCACGGCGTCTCCAGACCCTGTCACGTCTGTCACATGTGCTCAGGTAAAACCTGCTCTCATCTGTGAAAAGCACAGGGAGCCTGTGGTGGATCTGCCAATTCCGGCGTTCTATGGCAAATGCCAATCGAGCTCTACGGTGCTGGGCAGTAAGCACATGGCCCAATACAGAACATCGGGCCCTCAGGCCATCCTCATGAAGCATGTTTCTGATTGTTTGGTCAGACACATTCACAGCAGTGGCCTGCTGGAGTTCATTTTGTAGGGCTCATCCTGTTCCTCCTTACACAAAGGAGCAGATACCAGTCCGACTGAGGGGTTAAGGACCTTCTACAGCCTTGTCCAGCTCTCCTAGAGTAACTGCCTGTCTCCTGGAATCTCCACCGTACTCTTAAGACTGTGCTGGGAGGCACAGCAAACCTTCTGGCAATGGCACGTATTGATGTGCCATCCTTCAGGAGTTGGACTACCTGTACAACCTCTTTAGGGTCCAGGTACTGCACCATGGTACTGGTAGTGATGCTGACCCAAGCCAACTGCAAAACTAGTGAAGAGTCAGTCAGAAAAGATGAGGAGCAACAAAATGTCAATGACCTCCACCTTGTAAACCATTCCTGTTCTGGGGCGCGTCTCATCGTTGCTCCCCTAGTGTACCTGTTGTTAATTTCATTAACACCAAAGCAGCTGAAACTGATTAACACCCCCCCTACTACTTAACTAACCAGATCAATATCCCAGAAGTTGAACTGAGTTGATGCTATAATCTGATTAAAAAGTGTTCTCTTTATTTTTTTGAGGAGTGTATTATGTAGGTGTGGACTGTTATGTATGTTTCTTTTTAAATAAGTTGTCTGCAGCATTCAGATGTAAACAAGCTAGTGATTTCATTGTATAGTCACTGCATATACGGTATGTTGTCTATGTCTGTCTGTTTATTATGAATGCAGTCATTCTTTGACAGAAAGCAGTTAAGCTTATTTACACAGTCAAGTCACATTATTTTGACCACTTCCTACTTTTAGCTGCGGCACCGAGTAGCTCATAAAGGAAGTCAGGTTTTTGTGGCATTCTCTGGGCCCACTCATCCACGTGGAAGGCAGCCTCAACAGATTTGGGTCTGTCCTTGCAGATCACATCCATACATGCCGATTGTCTTCCCTGGGGTGGTAGAGATCTTCCAGCAAGACAATGCAATATGCAACATGGCTAGAATATGCCACATGTCTGACATTGGTTGAAAGAGCATGACCAAGACTTCCAAGTACTACCCTTTCAAGTAATACCCACTGAAGACTTGCACAATTAGAGAAATGTTTTTGTTGACACTGAGACATTTATCTACTGGCCGAGTTGTTATGGCAATGAATATTGAATCTGAATCTGAATAAATTATGTATATAATGAATCTAATATTAAGCTTGTTCTTTTTGTTGTTGTTCAGGATAATTCATTACATATGGTTCATAATAATATGGCTAATTAATATAATTAATCATTATTAATTACACAACAGAAACTTATTAACAGAAATTTATTCTGGTACATGGTTGTTATTTGTTGCAGTTTTTTTTTTTTTTGCATAATTATATTTAGAGCATAGTAAGTGGACAATTCTAGTATCCTCTCTCCTTTGTCAAAGTCCAGTTTGTGTATACCAGTCTATTCTGTTAAATCGGACTGTTTACATCGGACTGTTTACATTTTTTCTGCCTGCTGATCAAGCAAACACTTGTCTGAGGTTCTATTGATGCTTTTGTGTGCTGATGCCGATTTGACTTTGAGAAGTAAGCTGTGGCCTTCTGAAACATGTCTGAGGATGATTGAACGGATAAACTAACTGGTCTTTAGTACATATTTGACCACATTTCTGCATTACAGTCAACAGGGAACCTCCATTACATCCATTATCATCAAGGCCAAGGTCAGTGTCACCTGGTGGGGTCAGTTATCTCGTTGCATTACATCAACCTAAACTGCTGAGTTGTTAAACTTGGTGCAGTTTTGTATTTAAGTGAACCTGAGTGACGAGAAGAATGCCAGAAAAATTCAGAGCAGAGCAGTTTGATTAAACTTTGAGTGCTGAATGTCTTCTCCCCAAACTGTTACAGCTGATTTCCTACTTCTGAATTGGATCTTTGATCAAAAAATCTTTTCTACACCTTTTCACCTTATCCTAAATGTAGCCAAACAGCTAAGACATGTTTGGTGCCTGAGGCTTGCTTTCTTTGGTTCTGCACTGGAGCTATGAGGCTAATGTAGCAAAACAAATAATGGAGGCTTACACCCCACACTGTTAGCACTGTTATGACACACATTGTCCCGTACTGTTCATTTTGTTATCTAGTCACTTCATGCTACATTGCTGTACCCTGTACTAAAAAGTTCACTTAGGAATGAATGCCTGTTATTACGTCTTCTTGCTTTGTTGTGTACTTTTCCCCATGTTACAGCACCTCATATAGCTTCAGACCATTGGGTATAAACCACTTTTTTCAGGAATAAATAACTGATATGCAAAGAAACAGATGTGTGGCATAAATTCCATTGCTTTTAATATCTAGGCACTACTTACAGCAACTAATCAACACAAAGGCTTTATTGAAGCCAGGAAAGTCTTTTTCATCTGATATTTCAAAGAATGTCAACTTCATCAACAGTCTAGAAGAAAGCCCAATGCCCTGGACATGACATAAGAAGGGAAAAGCTTCCCAATTAAGCAACAGAGCATGAAAAGCTGTACTGTTGCGCTGGTAACTCTTTTTAACTGTGTCTGTATTCACAAAATCACACAGCCTTCATTTCCCCACTGCTTTATGGAAACAGTAACAATACAGACCGAATTAGTTAAAAGCAGTCAGGAAAATAAAACTGAGGCACTTTCACAGAGCTTCAGTTAAAAGGCCTTTATTCATTACGACTCAGACGTAAAGCCTCTCAAAGCTCTTTTGTCTGAGGCAACTGTAGAGCCAGAGTTAAATAGGCATACATCACTCTGTTTTTGTTAAACTGAAATTAATTGAAGTGAATTGAACTGAGAGCCAGAGATTATATGTTAATGAAGAGTTCTGAAAGTTGTATTCTTTGAATACAAAAAGATGACTTTATATCATCACTGTCATAACAAAGCTTCTGTTGATGAGTTCAAAGGTAGTGGTGGCAGTATGATTGGACCCAGTGGGTCCACGGCCTCCCACTTTTGTCATTAGCCCACCCAAAATGACTGATGAAATTTATTGTCATTAAAATCTTCTGAATTAATAACCCAAAAACACAAATTCATTATTCATTTATTCATTAACCACAACTGTAAAGTGTTTGAAGAGTTGGAGAGGGGTCCCATCATAGGGCTCTAGGAAGCGGGATGGTCTTATCGACGTATAGTGTGCCATACTGGTCGCGTGGATACTGCCATGGCGCGCTGTTGGTGGCAGTGAATCGAAGGAGGCATGCACCAGCGACATGAAGGATCTGGAAGACCTACACAAACCGCGGAGAGAGAGACAGAGAGACGATGAATTGTCCGACATGCATGGAGTAACCCAACAGCCACGGTTGCGGACATTCAGTGAGCAGTGATGCCTTCCATGAGTCATCCTGTTAGTGCCAGCACCATTGGCAGATGACCCTTAACATCACATCAGTGTCTCCACGACTGCAATGGCATCATGCTAGATATATCGCACTGCCATGGTGACTCAGAATGACAACTGACAAGTCCCGCTTTTTGTCTTGGTGTAGATGACCAATGAAGCCGTGTGTGGAGGTACCGTGGTCAGCGCCAACATAAATGGTTCGTTGTCACGTGTCACATGTTCAGAAGGCCTGGTTTCACTCCACCTCTACCCCTACCACAAAACCTGCAGGAACTGTGTGAGAATGTTCAAGCTGCATGGGATGGATTATCACAGGACACCATTAGGAACCTCTACAACTCCATGCCGGGATGTTTGGCATGTTGCCTTAGCAAACATGGCGGCCTGATGCCATACTGAGCGACACTACTTCTGTTTGTGTAGCTCAATAAATAGTGCCCATTTTGATGATGAGTGTAATTTGACCAGGGAGCTATCTTTCTGCATGAGATAAACGTGAATTCTACATGAATACGACAACTCAAAAGTTATCCAGAACTGATCAGGTACTTCACTAAAGGCAGAAAGACTAGAAATTGTCTGTATAATGAAGTAAGGATGCATCTTAACGATCCCAATTTCTTTACAGTCCCCCTGTCTGAAGGCTTTTTAATATTTTAAAATATAGATTTAATATTCTTAAAATATATATATATATTATAAATGGTATGCGTTAAATAAACTCATGAAACATACTGTCAGAATCGACAAACATAATTTGACGCACGCAGAGATAAATCATAACAAAGGGGTGAGACAGAATCATAACCAGAGGGACAGGCAGAAGTCGAAAACCAATGTAACAGGCAGACCAGCAAACAAATCAAAAGGAGAATCCAAGAGAGTACACCAAAATACAAAGAGAGTCGAAACCAGAAACAGAGAATACAAAAGATAAACACTCAGTATGCAACTAGGTTGGCAATACTTTGCAATGTGACAGTGGAAACTGGGGCTATATAAGCAAACAGAGCAAATGAGGAACAGGTGTGTATATCAGTACTGGCGAGATGAGGAACAGGAAAACGGGACGTGATTGGATGGTTGCGGACATGTGATGTTGATGTCAATGGGTGGTGGATTCTGGGAGATGGAGTTCGGGAGATCGGTGGTAGAGAGGAAACCAGGAAGCATGACACATACCACCACATTATCCAAAACGGCAACACAAATGTCATTATAACATGCTTTTTAACAGGTTAAATTATTATTTTTTATTGTATTTGAAAAATATTGGTTCATATTACACAGTGCTGTATGTTATTTTATTTATTTGATTGATGAATTTACATTACAAAAAATGTTTGTACGGGACGTGGGCCTCTAATAATGAAGCTCTTCAGTATAAATATTTGCTGCTTTTATTATTTTTCAGTGGTTTTACAGAATGCAGAGTGCATGCAATGAAAGAAATAAAAGCAACGTTAGCCAAAGCTAAGGTAGTCTGATTATCAATGGTGCTGAATTTTTTACACATAACCTTCATTTTATTTTCAGCTCAAATGACCTTTAAGTGAGCTCTCAGTAAGAGACTGTTGTCTTGAACCCAAAATTGGCATGTTTCATTTATACCTCTCTCTCTGTCTGTCTTTCTTTCTTTCTCACTTGCTCTGCCATATCTCTCTCTCTCTCTCTCTCTCTCTGTCGCTTTTTTCTCTCCCCCGTTTGTTTCACTCTTTCTTCCTCTCACCTCCTTTGATCTCTCTGATTTCTGTCTACACTTCTCTCTCTCTCTCTCTCTCTCTCTCTCTCTGTCTCTTTCAGCAGATTTGGATTTGTGCCAGAGAGAGACAGACGCTGCCAGGATGACAGAAAGAGAAGATGGGAAATCTCTTACCTGTCAGAGAGAGACATGCCGAGACACATTTACGCAGGCATACATGTATGTGAGCACACACCCACCACACACACTCTTACAAGGACGGGGGGTCCCTCGGGGCGATGCTTGTCAGGTTTCTGTAAGTGGGTCATAGTGCACTTTGTATGAGATCAAATTTTGCAATCCAGCTGGAATAATTGCATACAAAATTCAACCTCACATTATAAGGACTTCATCTTTTCATAATTCAGCTTTGTGAATGAAACATTATCAGGAATTACACTGCACTGCTTATTAACAAATACTTATCATATACGTTGTGTACTGTTGCACGCCCGCATTTCCTCCATAATAAAATAGGCTGTCAACTGACAAAGGATTTGATTTTACAGTTTATATGAATAAATACTTATATAAATACTTTTTTATGCTGCTTATATTTGTGGAAGAGCAATATATTTTTTATACAACTAACCTACACATCTCTGGTAAAAAGGAAAACATGAACTTTGTTTCCAGCATCTACAGTATATAAACAGTTCAGTTGAAACGGGAGAGTGTGAAAATATTATACCCTTTAACCTTGGATACACTACAGGACTCTCAAAGTCCTAGCAGTTTATAAAAAGACTCGGCATTTCGCATTAGCCAACTGTTTTTTGGAGATTGATAGCCGGTTACAATATTGCCACTTCTTTTTGCCAGTTTTCTAATTTTCACTTGTTGTATTTACTCAACAATTTATTCAAGTTATTCAACACAGTTCTATGTTGTGCCCTGTGATTGATTGGCGGATTGGCTGTTTCCCGCTTTCCGCCTGTTTAAAGCTCCAGCACCCCGTGCGACCCAGAAGGACTAAGCGGTTTAGAAGACAAGTCCAACCAAAATATATACAATATATTTATCAAAGAAATAGGATTAGTGAAAAGAGTATATGGCAAGTATATTTTAATTACAGAGCACAAGAGCTAATATCAGAACACTAAAATTGAAATAAATTTAATTACATGGCATCTGTAGTACTGGTCTTGATGGTTCTATGAATAAAAAACTACAAATATTGATTTTATTAAACTAATTTCACTGTATGGATCCTGTACTTTAGCCTCACTATGAGTTGTTTCTGCCTCAAATAATGCTTTATTATAGTCACCTACTTTAAGTGGGTGATACCTCATGAGCTAATTTTAAGAAAAGTTTGGTTCCACCAGGCGTCATCTAATTTTATTTATATCCATTACCAGGACACCTGACTCTACACACAAGTATTGATTAGCCAAACCAAACACTGGATGATAATTACAAATAACACTAGGCTTCCACAAGGAGAGGTTTTGAAGTGATTAAGTGGCATGTGTAAATTCACTTCTTATTATTTACCTGTTTACTTATAGTGCTTGTCCACCACATGGTAAGGTTAGATTCAACTCGTTTTTGATACCCACTATTTTATTTTCCACTGCAAATGTACCTGGTCATCATAGCATCTATACATAAAACTGCTGTGACATGAAGGAGACAAACTTGGTAGCTAGCGTTAGCATACTTGTTTAGGATTGAAAGTTGACTATAGTGACAATCAGTCTGCAGCGTGCTTAACTCACCTTTTGGTATCAGCTCAGCTCGCTTTGAACACGTGAAGGAGGTGATATCAAAAATAATACCAGGTACCTAATGGAAAACCAAAAAGTTGAGTAGGGTTGACTTAAGCTGAGGCAGAAAAGTGGCTTCATTGTTCTTTATGCTATTTCTATTTATGCTAAAATTTGTGGGGGTTTGTCAAACAGTTGCATAGTTGCACAAATAGTTGCACACAGAAGGAATCAATCAACAGGCATGAAACTTGGTATATAGGTTAGACATCGTGAGAAAAAGCAAATGATTCCAGTTTATGCTCGGCTGCGCATGTAACCTAAGCAATGACGGGCCTTATTGCTGTACCTGACTGACCCAACAGGGCAGACATGCAGACATTCAGCGAGCAGTGATGCCTCCATAAGTCATCCTGTTAGTGCCAGCACCACACGACGCAAGACTACATGCACACAGACTGTTTACGACAACTGCCCTTAACACTACATCAATGTTGCTAATGACTGCAATGGTGTCGTGCCAGACTGGACAGTCATGGACTGACTCAGAATGGCAGCGGGTCATCTTCAGTGACAAACCCGCTTTCGTCTTGGGGGAGACGACCAATAAATCCATGTGTGGAGGCACCGTGGTCACCACCAAGATTAACAGTTATGCATTGTTACGTATCACACGTCCAGAAGGTTTGGTGTCACTCCACCTCCACCCCTACCGCACCATCTGCAGGAACTGTGTAAGAATATTCAAACTGCATGGGATGGATTATCACAGGACACCATTAGGAACCTCTACACCTCCATGCTGAGACGTCTGGCATGTTGGGTTAGCAAACCTTGTGGCCCGATGCCATGCTGAGAGACACTACTTCTGTATGTGTAGCTCAATAAATATCAATCATATCAGTCTAAATTTATCATCATTTATTGTTACTGGTAACCTTTATCTTCCTTGTGAATAGCATTGCAATCCAACCCTTCCTTCTAGGTGCTACTATTTTTTTAACGATGAGTGTAAATGCTTAATTTTTTAAATCCATTTTTCATCAGGTGCTTTTGCATATTAAGTTTCCTTTCTGGAAATGTGCTTTTTACCTGATTTACTGATTACATGAAATCATGAGAGGTCTTTTTAGACTTTCATTAACTGCAAAGTAGCCCTGTACTGATTACTTTCTAATATGTATCTAGGGCTGTACTCGACTCAGAATTTTGTCAGTTGAATCGGATTCGCCCGTCCTGGCCGACAATTCGACTATTGGTTCATGTGTTTTCTCCATATACATTATCTAGTAATCAGTAAATGAATCTGCATACGGTTCAGATCTGATGTCCTCATTTAGAAAGTCAGCAGAGTCACAGGATCATATTACTGAACTAAAAGAGACGTGGCGTATGATGAACGATCTGGAGCCTGATTTAATTACAGAATATAGCGTCGGGCAGCCAGCACGTATTTATGCTAAACATTAGCGCTTCTAGCCTGTCTTTATAATTTCACTTTTAACAGCTCCTTCAGTAGGATGACCCTTCGTCTTTCATCTCTCATAAATAATGAACTCCTAAATAAAACCAGATTAGTCAATATTTAAATTATTTTTAGATGAAAAGGAGAACGGTAGACCTGAAACCGTTTAATTATTATATCACCTGCGCTGAAATAATTATTCCTCGTTTATCGACAGGCATATTAAGTGACTGTACTTATCTTTAAATAAAAATAATCTTAGCTGTAAACGAATAAATAAAAATATCTGTAATTTAGGTTCTAAAATAATGGAATTATAATAAAACAAACGTCTTCGCTCCGTTTTTCCTTCACCGCAAACAGCCATTATGTCTAAAACGAAAGTCAGCTCACTGGTTTGAAGCAGTGTTGGATGTCTGACTAAATGACGAGCAGAATTAGCTTTAATTTGTTCGATTCTCTTCTTCAAAAGCTCCTCCAGACTTTCTCTGAGACATCGTTCCACCCGTGTTTCTCAGCTTCACAGCTTTAGCTTCCTTCAACGGTGAACCGCCAGCGCACGTTGTCACATGGATTAAATTTTTTAGCAAGCACGCGTCATAGACCAGCTAGAACTTAAATATATATTT
The DNA here is from genome assembly GCA_034552555.1 of Semaprochilodus insignis. Lineage (NCBI taxonomy): Eukaryota > Metazoa > Chordata > Actinopteri > Characiformes > Prochilodontidae > Semaprochilodus > Semaprochilodus insignis. The sequence goes on along the minus strand of CM067500.1, from coordinate 21,695,253 downwards.
ATTATTCCCCTTTTAATAATTATTAAAATGTCTTTTTACATTCTTAAAGTTCTTGTGCATTTTCTAAGCTTTTGTCAGTTTTACGAAAGAAAAAAAAAACAACTCCTCACTGTTGTCAGTCGACTTGAAGGGTCTCAGTCGACTTAAAGGGTCTCCGACTGACGATTCGACTCGTCGACCTCTAAAGGGCAGCCCTATATACATCACACGCATGCGGTGGTGTTTTACAGCGAATATATCAGAAATGTAAAACATAATATTCTGCTTTGAGAATGCAGAGGGGAAACAAGAAGCCTTAAAACCGCAGTTGACCCTTTATATGCTTATATCAGTCTGTCTGCATCTCCCTCTCTCTCTCTCTCTCTCTCTCTCTCTGCTGTTGTTCCATTGTTTTTATATGAGAGGGATGATGACTCCACTTAGACGTAATTACCAAATTACCGCACACGACCGCTCCGCTGAACAGCAGACAAGTCAGGAGACTCACAGCACACACACACACACTGTGACTGGAATAACTCCATAAAAATGATCTAAAATATGTAAATGCAGCATAAACGGGTGATAGTGAGCAGTCCGTGCTCAGAATACAAAAAAAAGCATTTTGGAATGTGGAAGATTTTTATTGCAAAAAGATTCATATGTAATATTCTTGATTAAAAACCCTTCAGTGTCACTTGTAATGGACATTGAAGGGTTTTTCCAAAGCTATCGGTGAGAAGAAAAAAAAAGTTAGAGTGTAATCTTTTTAATTTGGACTGTTTGGCCCTGAATACTTGGCAGTTTCAGTCCGATTATTAAAAAGGCCCACAAGAGCTATAACAATACAGTGCTGAGATACAGCATCAGTCTGAAACTCAACAATTCAACAAAATTCTGTCCAAACTTGTCATTATCCAAAATGAAAAGGCAAAACCTGACATTTATATTGATCAGGCTTGTTAAATTGACATGTAGCAACTGTAATCATGTGATCATTGATATATACAATAAAAATGTAATAAAAATATAATGTTATTATAAAATCTGTCCAACATTTAAATCCTTAAACGTACTTTTCAAACAATGCTTTCAAACAACATTACAAAGGATTTTAGTATGGACAAACTTACTCTTATTCTCATTCTATGCGATGCTAATATATTGAGCATTTAGCCTTCAGCTAAATTTTCTTAACATTGAACTTCCTACATAGAACATTTAATGTACATGTATATATTTCTGCCAAAAATTAAACATTTCCTTTGGATGCAGTAAACTGTACTTCCCTGAAATTACCTATTTTATTTCAAGCACATGGTTAATCAGCACAGCAGATTAACAGCATGTTTAAAAGTATTAAAGGAAGGGAGACAGAATAAAGCAAGGAGTCTGTAACAAGGAGGTTGAGGCAGGTTGCAAATGCAGAGCGGTTTTATTAGGGGTTGTCCAGGAACGAGAATCAGAACAGGCAGGGGGTCAGAACACAGGCAGGCATCATCGGAGGCATATCCATATAAACAAAAGCCAACAAACCAAAGCAAGAGTCAAAACCATGGAAAACCAACACAAACACAGCAAGACACTAGGATCAGGAACAGAGGAACACATGGCTTAGAACTCAGAATACAGAGACCTGGCAAACAGGCAGAGCAAGCAATTGGGTATAAATGGGAGTTCTAAGGAGTCCAAGATCAGCTGCAGGTGTCAGAGTGGGTGGAGCCAGGGTGGAGCAGGAAAAGAAGGCCTGTGCAGTAACGCACAGGCACCAGAGAGGGCGGTATGTGACAGAGTCATACTAAAGAGGCGGGACATGGCGTCCAAAGGGATCCAAATCCTTCCAATAGGATAAAAACAAGAACATTTAGGCCAGGCTACGCACCTGGTCGGCTAAGGGATTAACACTCCCGTTAGCATCCCCTGTAAAATGCATGTTCTCCTTTTCATAAAAAATCCAAATTAGTCAGATCCTAAAAATGCAAGACTGTGACATTGGATTCTTTTTGGTTAGCCAAGGATTACTTTCTTATTCCTTCCAAGAGACGACATACAAGTTCAGGACTTAAGAAGAGTGACACCAACTACCATGCTGACTTACTACTTCGTCAATTACAGTACTGCTTTAGTACCTAGAAGTGCGTAAGCACACTGCAGTTTTAGGCAGACATCAGTGAAGGTGTAAAACATGATACAAAAGGAAAAGGAAAGATGAGAACTTCAGGGTTCAAAATAACAAACAAAACACCACCCTCAATAGACTAACCATGAACAAAGTCAAAACTGGTCAAACAAAAAGGGCAGGTCACCCCAACATCCCCTAAATCTAAGAAGAATATCTTCGTGTAGGCCAGTAAATAACAATAAACAATTCTTTACACACTAACAAATAACCAAAACTGGTCAACGAGCCTAGATGGTACAAAGGCCCTAAAAACAATTAATCACCAAGAGACAAAAAACGGGACGTAACACTGAATATACCTGCTCCTTTCAACCTCCCTGTTTGTAGCAAAAGCGTAATCTTAAAAAGTTAATTGCGCAGAGTCGTAAATTTCTCTGCTACCGAGTTTCTGTCACTGTAAAGACGTTGACAAAGTTCTCTTCTGGTTGGATACACTTTTTTTTTTTTAAAGAGCCAGTGCGTGAGCTAATTAAGAGTACAGTTCAGGTAGGTAAATGGTTAGTATTATCTTTTTTAATCTAATTAAAAAAGTGCAAAGTTTAACTTATTTCCTATGTGTGTGTTTAATTGTTAAAAGAGGTCATTTGTGACACAAACTGATTAAGAAATCTGAGTTTTGGCTTGTTTCGTCACTTTTGTTGACATAGCAGCTCTGAGACACAGAAGACCAGATTAAACAGAAGAAATAGACACTTTCACATCTGTCTTAAAGGGTTAATAATATTAAACCATTGGTGTGTGCGTAAATGTAGCGACCCTTCACACAAACTTAATAAACATCATTTGAAACTAAGAACAAACTGAATGTCTGTATTTCTAGGATGTTTCTGATTAGGGTGAATGGGATATATGTCAGCATTCTTTAAAGCTTGTCCTGCCGTGAATTAGTAGTGAGAATGAGAATGTATTTGAGAACGGAAAGGTCACTTCTGAGCTAAATACACGCTCACTATCAGAGGCCAGAGGAGAGATAGGGAGAGAAATAACAGAGTGCTTGTTGTTTCTCGGTTGTGAGGTGACTGGTATTAATATCTCAGGGTCATTGTCTCATGTTGAGTTGTGGTTAGTGTCCTATTGACATGTTCCAGGGAACGCTGTATGTGCTTTTGGCTGTGTGCTGTGGGGTTTTGAGAGAGAGAGGGGGAGAGAGAGAGGGAGAGAGAGAGGATGGACTCCTTATAGAAATGCATGGTGGATTCCCGATACCTCTCATTTAATTGATTAATACTGAAACTGCGGTCAGTACACTCTCACTTTCTTCCTCTTTATCCCTCTCTCTCTTCCTTCCTCTAC
>CM067500.1:21648538-21691299 GCA_034552555.1 Semaprochilodus insignis | reverse complement strand
CCGGTGCTCCCTCTGGTCCAGTCTCCTGTCTGTTACCCTTTCTAGTGTTCTAGTTCTGTTTCGGCCCTCCCCGCTGAGCCAGCTCTCTTGGTGCTATCTACTATGCGCCATGGGAGCTGCGCATCAGAGGGGGGATTATGTCACGTCCTGTCTTGCCCCTGTTTGTCTCTGTTTTCTCTGGTTTTCTGTTTCTGTCTTTTTCTCTTGTCACTTCCATGTGCCTTTTGTTACCCTGTTCCCTGTCATTTCTTAGTGTACTAGTGTCTTTGGTTTCGTTGGTTTTGTTTTAATTTGAGCCTATTCAAGACTTGCACTTACATCCTGCCTCCTCGTCTTGTCCCACGTGACACATTTGTTCTATTCTGTTCAAAATGTTCTTTTGTAATATATGGAGATGACTATCCCATAGAAGCGTTTCACACATTGTAACAGTGAATAGTGTTTACATACACTTAATAATCCAATATCTGAAAATCAAATTTTGTCAGAATCCATATTTACACTCAGTAATACAGTACATGCAGTAATTAGGAAAACTCCGGGTCTACGTCAAGAACACATTGGATTTCTGCTTTGTATATGACTAGTATATTCACAGAATAAGACGTAACACAAACACAAAGATGTGACGTAAATGTAATGTCAAACTTCATGTTGGGAGTTTTAAAAAATATTTACCCGAAAAGTTTTAAACAAAGCATCTAGGAGGAATTTTTTAATCCTTTATTTTGGTTTCAGCATCAAAAGTGTTTTGTTGCAGTCTTGCAGTTGTTCTGTTAAAATGCTCTTTATTTATTTCTGAGCACATGAACAGACTGAGAAAAATGAAAGAAATCAGAGTAAGTCATTTTAGTCATGGTATTTCAGGAGCATTTATTTATTCATTAATTTATTTGTGAATAGAGGATCTTAAATGTTGGATGTCTTTCACATGCATATGGGGCTGTGGGCAGGAGCAGAACGGAAAATCTATGTTGCGCGCAAGAGGGGGTAAATTTTACTGAGGTTTGGCTGGAGTGGGATGAATTGTAGCAGGGATTAAAAATCAGTCCTGTGTTCTAGTCTAGACTACAGAAAAATCAATCTGGACACAGTCTGGATATGCCAAAAAAACGGATTTTAGTCGGGCAGTCTGAACAAGGCCTTAGACCCTTTTTGGAAAACACATGGTGCGATGTGGTCTACAATGTGGCACAGCCCTCCAGGGGTGGCCCTGTGTTTGGGAGATCACAAAGAAATCAGAGTAAGCGCTAAGAAGTCTGATTGCTGAGCCAAAATCCAGTTCTTATATAAAATTTCATAATCAGATTTCTAGGCCTATTTCTAAGAAATCATAGTCTGCTGTTTACATGACTAGTTGAATAATCAGATAACTGCAGAAATCCGTTTATGATCGGAATATTAAATGCATGTGAACACGCTCTTGTGTTTTATCTATAGAACTAAGTTGGGTCATATTGGGATCAACAGTTACTGAAGAACTGGGACACTTTACTCTTCCAGAATAAATTGTTTTCTATCCTCGCTTCTAACTTAATAGGTGCTTTCACACATCTAATGACTGGCAAGAGACTAACAGTACATTATATAATCCAAGATTTTAACATTTTGAACTTAAAACTATAGATGTTGGTCTCATTTGCACCTTCCACTACAAGTGGCACAAATAATAATGGACGATGAGACAACTAACTAACTAACTAACTAATGTCTTATCAGGCTGGGATGTTCTTGGTTGCCTGCTCTCACAGTTCTCATGATTTTTATATTCTCTCCTGACATTACATTCAAGCAGACTGTTAGAATGTCTCTAATGCGTTGAACTGTGGGGTGATACATACTTAGCCTAATACCACTTTGGTGCGCTATCAGGGAAAGCATGTGTTTAGTGTCGTCTTGCTCTCAGTGCTTTTGAGAAATGCGGCACACTTTCGCTATGTTGCAGGCAAATTGGATTTGTTTCACAAATCAGATCTTTTGAAATGACTATCTGCACTGTTATTTGAAAGTGATCAGATCAGATTTGTGTGTCCAGACATCACTACATAGTTTGGTGTAGTAGTAACTATGTCGCTAAGGTGAGGCGGATTTCAAACGCGGATGCAGGAGCGATAGAGGCGCTCACCCTTCCTCTCACCCCTCAAACTAATTGTTTTTTTCCATGGTGCATATGAGTTGAAATTCCCTGATATAAGCGTGCATCTATGGTCCTCTGTCAGAACCCTAGAATTTCTGTTAATCTGGATTTTGTCACTGTTTGTCATGTTGCAAGTGATGCAAAGAACATTTTAAAATCTGATTTGAGCAACCGGAGCATGCAGACTGTGAGGCACTTGTAAAAATCTGATTGAAATCACATTTCAAACCATCTTCAAGTTTGATTTCTTGAGGTTTTTTGGTGTCTAAACTAGCTCTGCATTCTCACGTGTTTCTGCAGAACTTGTGGGTCCTGTCACAATATCATGTGATGCGGGGATTAATTTCAGTATCATGTCCAGGAGCAGCCAGTTAACCAGTCCAGTGCTTGAGGGAGTGGGACAACATATACATGTGAAAAAATCAAATAAATAAATAAACAGTCTATATAGTGATAGAAATTACACAATAATTAGCATATCGTCGCTGTCCAAAGAAAAACATGTATCTCCATTTTTGTTGATTGGTTGTTGGTTGTTTTTACTTTTATGCCTCATTTGATCACATGAGCTGCTGTTTACACTGTGTGGAAATTTCATGAAGAATGGACCAACAGAAATGGCCCAAAACTGCTTGGCAAGACGTCTGGTTCCATTGACTTCCATTCAAATTAAATGAAGCTTTTGGCCTCTCTTGTAATGTTGCCATTTTGGAGATATCTGTTTTTCTTTGGACAGCGACGATATATAATTAACACAAGAGGAGAACAGCTAATATAATCAATTAGAAAGTAATAAACACATTATAAATCGTTGTGAAGTAACCTACTATGTTAATACACATGGATTGTATGATTGTGTTACAGAAACAGTGGAGCCTTAACATGGTCAGTTGGTTTCAGCTGTGGAAAGTGCTGTAAAGAAGGACCGATACACCACAACTGTCCCGACTAAAGGCAAGTCTGACATACAGCAGTCATTTCTAGTCATGGTTATTTCAGGAGAATTTAGTTATTCATTAATTTATTTGTGAATAGAGGATTTTAAATGTTGGATGTCTTTCCTGTGTATATGGGGCTATGGGCAGGAGCAGAACGAAATATCTATGTAGTGGGCAGGAGGGGGCAAATTTTACTGAGGTTTGGCTGGAGTGGGATAAATTGTAGCTGTAGCGGGCCAACGCAGGGTTTAAAAATCAGTCCTGTGTTCTAGTCCAGACTACCAAAAAATCAGTCTGCGCATTGTCTGGATATGCCAAAAATCGGATTTGGGCTGGCAGTCTGAACAAGGCCTTAGACTCTTTTTTGGAAAACACATAGTATTTACATGATCTACAGTGTGGCACAGCCCTCTGGGGGTGGCCTCGGAGAGATCACAAGTTCAGTCCTGGGTGAAAGTCGTAGTTGCTGTTTTAGCGCTACTGAGGGGAAAAATAATATAGCCAGAGCGTCTGAAACTGCCTGTCCCACAGAGGTATGATACAAACTGGGGGTTGTGCATGTACAAGCCGAAGTGGGCGTGTACAAACGGAGGTGGGCGTGTACTAAGGTAGATGTAAGACGCGGAGACTGGTACACACACCATCTCTCCTTACCTCCAGTTTGGAGGACGTAAATCCGTAATACACAGCACTTTACCCGGGAACTTTTCCGTCAATGTTTTTCCAGCAGCGTCACGCTGTAAATCTGCCTAAATGGATCGATATCAATCGGCAAACGGATCGAGCCATCGATCAGATAAACACTGTCACGCACTAATCACTGACGGCACAAAATGCCGAGTCCCCGCGCTGTCCATTTATCCGTCTCTCTCTCTCTTTCTGTCTCTTTCTCTGTGTCTCACTCTTTTTCAACGGCCATCAAGCGGCTCGTGACGGAACTGCAGGTGCGCACGCGCTCGCACGAGAGTCAGCGAGCTAGCGCGCGCGTATGTGTGGAAGCATCCTCAGAACGCGCGCGTGCTCTCGCGTTCTGAGGCTCTCTGGCACTCAGAGTACACAGTCTCGCGCGGTCCTTAGCGTCTCTCTGTGAGAAAAAGAAACGGAGGAAAGAAAGAGAAAGACAAGAGTTTAATAGCGACGCCGAGCTCTCTGCCTCTTCTTTCCCTCCCCTCTTTCTCTCTCTCTCTCTCTCTCTCCCTTTCTCTCGCATTCTCTCCCTCTGCCTCTCTCTCTCCACACTTTTCCTCGTCTATCCGTCTCGGCACGCTTCGTCTCCGTCGGCTCGAGCGACCAAACCGGAGCAGGTAGCTCGCGCGTGTGTCTGCCTTCCTCGTGCGGGACCGTTATTTTTTTGGTGAGGGGCGTGTGTGTGTGTGTGTGTATGTGTGTGTAGGTAGGGAGGGGGAGACACCCGAGGTGGCCAGCCTGTGTGATGATGATAGTGTGTGTGTGTGTGTGTGTTGGCAGTGTGTTTGGACTAAGGGAGCAGAGCTGCTTGTGGCTGGAGTGAGGAAAGAGGACACACTCCTCTGGATTTCCCGCCGATTTGCTTTCTGCGCGCTTGGGTGAGTCCGAAGGTGATTTGTATAATGTTTGTATACCTGTGTTTACCCGTTTTTGTTGTCTTACTCGTCTTTTTCTATTCTTTCTGTTGTTTAAATTCTAGTCATCCTGGTTCTGCCGCTGTGTATCCGGATCTGTTGTAAGTACAGTGTGTTTCTGCTTGTTTTGGCTGGAGTTGTGCTGCTTCGAACTGGCTGTAATCCTAATATCGCGGTGTTGGTACTTTTATGCTAGCTGTTAACAGTGCCATTAGAAACGGAGCGGCTGGCGGTTACATGTCGTTGGGAGTGGACCGAGTGTCGGTTAAGTGCTGTGAGGAATGGAAGGAGTGACGGTTGAATGCCGGTCGGAATGGAACGGCAGTCAAATGTAGTTGGGAATGGAACGTTGCAGCGCGGAGCGCTCGTTCAAACCAGCCCGCGAGCTCTGTTGCTGCTCGAGGGTCGGTGTTGGAGCGCGAGCCGATACATGGTGCGGGCTGAGGCGCTCGTGACGTGCGGCTGCTGCTGCTAAACAGAGTGTAGATTAAATGAGTGAGAGAGAGAGAGATGTAGTTGTACTCAGAGAGTTGATGATAATGTACATATATAGATTATAGAGTATATATGTAGAGAACAAGTATATGCAGTTGCTTGTTGTTGTTTTGTTGTTGTTTTATTGTTGTTTGTGTGTTTGTGTGTGTGCGTGTGTGTGAGAGAGAGAGAAATAGAGAGAGAGAGAGAGCCATAAGAGTGTTGAGTTGTGAGTGTTTAGTAGCTAGTTTTGCGAATGTTTGTGGTCTTTCTGACCAGACTGAATGCAGAGTTATTGACCTCATGGTTAGAGTGTGTGTGTGTGTGTGTGTGTGTGTGTGTGTGTGTGTGTGTGTGTGTGTGTGTGTTTGTGTTAGGCTTTAAGCTTGAAACTCCCTTGTCCCCGTGTGGCCCAACACACGCGCGCGCACACACACACACACACACACACACACACACACACACACGGTTATGATCAAATCTGTATTGATGTTTTTTATGGGCTATTTGGAGAAAGTAGTAGTTGATGCACATTATGATTAACGATTAAACCTTAATGTTTTTTTAAAAAGGCAGCAATGATTATATATATATACACAAGTACTATATAGGTACATCACCCGGGTACTATAGGGTATATAGGATACTATATAGGTATGTCACCTGGGTACATCTTACCGTATCTTACGGTAACATATTTGAACTATATTCATCTGCTGTAATATGCATTTGTTCAGTTGTCTTTAGGGTATGTTAGGATGTGAAAAGGTACAAATATGCACTTTTCCCCGCGGATGTACTGTACCTTTTTTCAGGTTCATTTGAACCTTCTTGGTCTGTCTTGGTGAACACAATTTTTGTGTTTGATTGACAGCCGTTAGTGAGCAATGTGTTCTGAGCTTAAGCTGGTAGAGTTTCGATGAATGTGTCAGTGTGTAAACGGGTATTAAAGTAGATGAAACATTCAGTGCTCACACTTACAAATCTCTCCGTCAGGACACACACACACACACACACACACACACACACACACACCATTCTGCACATCAATAACTTACACAACCCACTGAAATTTGTGTGTATGTGAAGATGTGATTATATAAATTTGTACATTTAGTTTTGCTGCTGCTGGTCTCTAACATAGCTAAAATAACTTTATTACATATTTATAATGTATTTATTATTTTAAATGTATGTATGTTTTCATTCATATATACATTTTTATCATTTGTTTATTGCAATGGACAGCAAACTGAGCAGACACTTTGTGCCCTAGCGATTACGTCATGTTAACACTGAATACCAGTTCTTGTTGGTTTGTGCAGTACTGAATGGCATGAACATGTCTCATTCGCTGCTTGAATTTGGGAGATCATTTTCTTTTTTCAGTGTGTTAAGCTCACAGGTGACATCTTGAAGATGATGATATCTGGTCAGAGACTTAGCTGTCAAAAAGCTCATTTGTATATTGGAGTGTAACATGGGGATACACAGCTGTTACAGCTGAGGTGAATGTGGTGACTCAGGAAAAGCAAGTCATGGAAAAAATGACTGATTTGTGTAAATGAATACAAGTGTGAATGTATTTGGGGAAAAGCTGCCAGTTCTACTTGGACCCTCTTACAGATACAGACTGTCTGGAAATCCAGATACTGCCTATAATGCAATGGCGGTGATGCATTTTTTATCACTGCGCGATGATTTTGAGCCCATGAGAAATATTCAGAATCACAACTGAAGTAATTTCAGTTGCCAAGTATTTGCTTTCAATTGGTGTGTGTGTGTGTGTGTGTCTCACACAACACCTTATTACACCTATGCTGATACTGGGTAGGGCCTCCCTTTGCTGTCAAAACAACCTCAATTCTTATTAAGATGTTGGAAATATTCCTTGATGTTGAGTCCTGCGGATTTTTACACGCATGTTCATGTTGCAGATCTCTCGTTCTACCACATTCCAAAGATGTTCTATTGGATTCAGATCGAGGTACAAGGAAGGTCACTGAAGAACACTGAACTTGTTGTCATGTCCATGAAACCAGTTTGAGATGACATTTGCTTTGTGACGTGGTGCATCATGGCGCAGCTGGAAGTAGTAAATTTTGGTCATGAAGGGATGCGCATGGCCAGCAACATCACTCAAACAGGCTGTGGCATTCAAGATGATTGATTAGCATTAATGGACCAAAAGTGTGCCAGGAAAAAAAATCCACACACCATTACACCACCCCCACCAGCATGGACTTTTGACACAAGGCCGGTTGGGTCCACGTATTCATGTTGCTGTTGGTACATTCTGACACTGCTAGCCGTGTCTCTCAACACAAATTAAGATTCATCAGGCCAGGCTTTGTTTTGCTGGTCTTTACCTGTCCAGTTTTGGTGAGCCTGTGCCTACTGCAGCCTCAGCTTTCTGTTCTTGGAACCTTGGAACCCGTTCGCCTTATTGTTCGATGTGCTGTGGCTTTTCCGCTCATCACAGCTGTACAGAGAGGTTGTCTAAGTTACCGTTGCCTTTTTGTCCTTTCAAACCAGGCTGGCAAGGTCTCTGCATTTCTGTCCATAGATCTGCTGCTCACTTTATTGCACCACTCTAAATAAACTCTAGAGACTGTTGTGCATGAATTCCAGGAGATCAGCAGTTATAGAGCCACTCAAATCAGCCTGTCTGACACCAACAATTATCTTACAGTCAAAATCACTGACATCACATTTGTCCCCCACTCTGATAGTTAAAGTAAACATTACCTGAAGGTGGTGGGTCGTATGATTGACTGTACATTTTTTGCTGATCAGGTAATTGTGTAGGGGTTTTTCTTAAGATCCTAATGAACTGAAAACAGAACTACAGAATTTGAACATTTGTGCAACAGTCTTGCACAAACTCCAATCCAGACTCACAGGAGAGTCTGGATGTCTGCTGGGTTCTGGATGTCTCTAAAAACCTGAGAGACAGTGGAACAGAGAGAGAGAGGGTGACAGAGAGTGAGAGAAAGGGATGGGAGAAAGAGCAAGAGAGATGGAGGGAAGGGAGAGAGCGTGCAATAGAGGGAGAAGTCGGGATAGAGAGAGATAGGTCAGATAGAGAAGGAAAGGGGGAAGGGAAACAGAGAGAAAGAAAGACAGACAAGGAAAGGATAGAAAGCAGAGAGAGAGAGAGAGAGAAGGAGAGAGAGAGATGGATTGAGAGTTGTCCCAGGAGTCTGTTGCCTCTGAGAGTCTGTTCACTTTCCAGGAAGGAACGATTCTCAAATGTGTCTGTCACAAAGAGTGTGCATAGGTGCATAGTGTGTACATGTGAGTGTGTTGTGTGTGTGTGTGTGTGTGTAAATGAAATCCCACAGGTGTAAAAAGAGGAGTAATTCTGGCTTTGATGGGTTTGAGGCTTTTGGGTGAGTGGAGGGGTGATCCCACACTGGAGTATGTAGGTATTTGTGTGTGTGTAAGTGTAAGAGTCAGGACTATGTTATGTATAGGTGTGGGAGTGGAGGTGAGTGTATAAGTCAGTATGTGTATATGAAGGATTAAGCGTGGACAATGTCAAGACTTTTTCCAGATTCCATTAATGCTTTTCACTAAAATGTGACTAGATCCAATTTCTTGTTAAAAAAAAAAACATTAACACGTAAAATGTTTCCTTTTTACTTCTAGAGGCCTACTGAAAACATTGAGCGCATTTATATACACTGAATAATTTGATCAAAACTGGATTTCTGCAGTTATCTGATTAGTCAAGTCATGTTTTCTAAGCTTGATTTAGGTCAGTAATCGGGTTTCTTGGTGCATGTGTACCTTTACTCTGATGTCTTTCATTTTCTGTGCATATATGGAAACAGAGTGCTCTATTGAAAATAAGCATGCAGCATTTAACACAGCACCCATTGGATGTCAATAAAACACTCACTGAAACATCTATTATGACGAAAGTAAGGATTTAAATACTCTGAATAATTTAAGGATAACACCAGCCTTGCATATTCTCCATCTTGTGTTTGCTTGTAAGCTGTGTTTCACCTGGTTGTCAGCACTTGGCGGACATGTTTCAAATGCATTCTGTTTTCACTTGTGCTCGATTACCAATAATTCAATGTTAATCGAGTCACAATGTGTCCGAAATGGCACTTACATTTACGGCACTTAGCTGACGCTCTTATCCAAAGCGACTTACAAGGTCATTCATATTACACGTAGGCCAATGTAGTGTTAGGAGTCTTGCCCAAGGACTCTTATTGGTGTAGCACAGCATAGTTACCCAGACCCAGGAATCGAACCCCCATCTCCCACATGGGGCGGTAGCTCCCTGGAGGTTAGTGGTGTTATCCGCTGAGCCACACCAACCACTTGTTTTGGGTTAACTTTTATTAACCGTTTTTAACATGGAGCTCACTCTGTTGGGAGCAAAATGAATGTGAGAAACAGAAGTACTTTCTATTAGACACAGTCACTATAAATAATGTCATTATAAATAATGTTATGTTCTCTCCAGTGGTCTAATCCAGCATTTAAAATTCTTTAACAAAAATCAGATGCCTATTCAAACAACATGAATCAGTATGAGTAAGTGCTTCAAACTGGTTACTGGCTTTAGGCTACATGACCATACATGTGTGAACAGCTACTATGAGTACAGTTATTTTATTTTGTTTTACACGCTGCACTCCACTGAATCCAATTAAACAGGGGTAATTCTGCTGTCTTTGTAATCAAACAGGCAGTACTTCGGTACTTTAAGTACTGACCACATCAACTGCGTGCTCAGCAAAAAACATATTGTGGTGTAATTTATCACAATATAATAATATGTCATCACATTGCCCACCTCTGGTTTGGAGGGGGGTGGGAATGGGGGGTTACAACACTTTCTGAACTGCTTCATTTCTCCACTGAAACCTAAAACAGTCTTTATTGGCAGTCTATGTGCTTACCTGCCATCATTCACTCTTATATAGACTTTAGGGGAGAAGGTGTGTGCAGTGTTAGTCATTGCAGGCTTTTAGTGAGTGGGAGTGAACCAGGAGTGCAGACAGCCGGTACAAGAAAGCTTTAAATTTACACAGACCAGGTGTGTGCGTGTAAGTGTGTGTATGTGTGTCTCCCATCGGAATTCTCCTTTTTTTTGCTGTACTCTCTCCTTCCTTAATTATCCATCTCATATCTCAAGTGCAGCCCGCCGCCTCCAAAACTGCTCTCATTATATCCACTCTACACACATACATACAGTGTTTCACTGTTTTTATTCTCTCTTCCTCTCCCACCTCTTTGTCTTTCTCTCATTGTTTCTCTCCCCTTCTCTCTCTCTCTCTCTTTCTTTCTTTCTTTCTTAATTTTCTCTTTTTGTTCTCTCTCTCTTTCTCTCTCTCTCTTTCTCTCTCTTCTCTCTCACACTCCCTGCTTCCCTCCCTCCTCTTGTTTTCTGACATAACTAGGCCAGGGAAAACTGATAGTTTTGGACTTTAGCTACAAAACACACATTAATGGTTGTTTTCCCTTAAAGAAACTGTCCAATTAATGATAAGCGTTTAACTTGGTTGTTTACTCTATACTTCTAGTCCCCTAATGCCTTTCTGCTCATGCACTCTGCTCCTTTGCTTTTTCCTTCGGTCTACAACTGTATTATCATAAAGTGTGAATTGCTAGTGAAGTTCTCTGATGTTCCCTTTTAAATCCTTCAAACCTTTATTATATATTCTGTTTGCTTAATATAATTACATATTCATGTTAATAAAATTTTCAACTTAATTTAAAACTTATTCATTTTATTATAATTTAATTCTTGGTGTTTTATTATACCATTTTATTATAGCTTAATTATTGATGAGATGTGTCATTCCTATCTACATTTCTTAATTGCCTTAATCTATTAATTTGTTAAAGTGCTAGTAAGTAGTTGAGCTGTACAGTAGCATCTACCACTAGGATCATATTAATGTCACTTTAAGCATATATTTATAGCTTAATTCTTTTTATACTGGGAAAAAAAATTTCTCCAAAGACCCCAAAGACAGATCAAAGATCTGGTCCATAACTCACCTTAACTTTAAAAACTGTAACAAAATACGGGGAAACAAACAGATTACCGGCAAGCTCCTGCTTGTACTGTTAGCATGCTAAGCTACACTCTTGTTTACTAGACTCTAAGCTTTGCTACTACACACCTACAAACAGCCCTGCCCTACAACATAAAAGTCTATGCATACAGATTACATAAGCATGTCTAGTAAATAAATAACCAAGCTTACCACTAGAACGTTTATCTTTAATTAAAATAGAACTAGGTGTGCTCTGGCACCAATATGTCAGTTGGAACGGTAGTGCACAAGCAGCGACACACGTGCAGTTCATTCTTACTTTTCTTTGTTCAATCATGCGCGTGTAATCAGACTCTTACATAACACTCTGTTTCATTCTGTTTATAGTTTTCCTATGGCATTGTGTTTCTTTATTGCCATGCACTATAATACCCATTATCGCTGTAGGGGTGGTGGAATCCCACTGGCAAACGCAAGCAAACACACACAGACACACACACACACACACAAACACACACGGTTTTATAATGAGAACGCAGTGACAGATAATTAGAGACACTTGGTGCCAAGGCTTTCACATTTCAGTTCATCTTAAACAAAATCTGTCTCTCTCTCTCTCTCTCTCTCCATCTCTCTCACTTTGCTGACATAAAAGTGGCTTCTTTATTTATTCACCTTCTTCCTTCTACGGCTGTCGCCGGTGCATCTTTTTCTGCTGATGCAGACAGTGCACAGTTACTCATCAGAGAGAAGGGAAGAGAGAGGGAGAGAGAGATGATTAAAAATAAAGATTGCTGTGCATGTATTTAGGAGAAATACCAGAACTTCCTACATTTTCAGCATATGTATTCCGTTGTCATAAATGAAATGTCTTATGACAGTATCATGCAAATGGTAGATATGATGTAAGTGCTTTGTATATGTTAAGGCTAATAAAGATGTAAATAGCGAATCAAATAATTTAATATGAAACGGCGTATTGAAATTGTAGCTAATGCCAATATGCCACTCGGTATCACCTGATGTCTCCAATGTACCATATTTCATAGAAATAACTACTCATCTAGTGCATCTTATCACAGTAGAGTGGATAAAGAGGGGAAGGCACTTGACCTCAGATTTGAAAATTGTATCAAATTAGAAAATATGGAGATTAGCAGAACTACCCTTCTAGAACCAACAACCATGCCTCAGTCACAGCCATCATTCTGATGTTTGATGTAAACATTAACTGAAGCCCTTGACCCATGTCTACATGGTTTCATACCTTGTGCTGCTGTCATGTGATTAACTGGTTGGACAACTGAGTGGTGGCATTCCCAATTAAACGGGGGGTATGTGAGCAATTGATTGCTACTAGAAGTAGAATTGGGTGTTAGCCCCTTTTGCATGAAAGGTGTTTGACCACCACCATACTTCACTTTTGACTGTTCATCTAAATTTTTAAACACTAAATAACAGCTAGTAGAAATCAGGCCGTGAACAGCAACCAGATTTCATTTATTGCTGGGAACATTTGGATTTGTAATTGAACCTTTGCATTAAAGGCTTATTTTATTCTTTTAATAAATAAAAAAAATTGTTTTTATCAATGAATAGAAGGTAGTGAACATCGGAGAGCATGACAAAATTTACATGCTAATTATTTACAAATCGATTCCCCTCATTGTTAATAATGTTTGCGTTTTGACTGAGCTATTTGAAATGCTTGCATGATTGGCATTGAGTGTGCGTGTGTGTGTGTGTGTGTGTGTGTGTGTGTGTGTGTGTGTGTGTGCGTGCATGTGTTTGTGTCTACAGAGGAATGGCACAATGATAGAAGCTAACATTATTTACAATTGATAGAAGGGTTCTATTTCTCAGATAGTATGACATAATTTGCATAATGCCTATTTGTGGCATCTAAATTCCATTCATTTTAGCATCATTTTTTCCCAAGCTATTCTTCTTAGGGCTTCCATTAGTGTCACTGTCTGTGTGTACAAGGCACAAGCATCCATGCTAGCATTGTTAAGAATGAATGGAAGCTGCTACCCAGCAGATAGTATGAATGTCATCTACTAATTGGTAACAACTAGATTCCATTCATTGTCAGCAACATTAACATTTGTGACTGAGCTGTTGTTGTAAATGCTTACATTTGTTTTGTTAAAGAGCTCCTGTTATGCGTTTCTGTTTTTTGTGCATGTGAAAGCCCAGAGGTACACACCAGAGGGAGAAACCCTCTCCGGCATAAACCACTTTTCTTCAAGGTGATGTCATCTTGTAACACAACCAGCAATCTTGGTGCACTCTCACACAACACATGGAGAGCTAAAAAAACCTTACCACTGTAAAATGTCCTGTTCTAGTCTAGCTTGCGAAGATTGGGTTTACCAACTTGTTCTCCCTGACTTGATTAGGCTCTGGCACAAACCAGTATGACAGAACCAACATCACTATAAGAATAGCTACAGTGTTGGGGGATAGAACTCATAGCAGGATGCTGTTCTGGTAGTTGGCCAATCAGAAGAGAATGGGCAAGCTGACCAATCAGAACACACTGGGCTCATCAGGAAGCGGGGCTTAAAGACACAGGAGCTGTAACAGAGCGTTTCAGACAGGTGGAGAATACAAGTGCACAGTAAGAGAACAATTTTATTTGGGGAAATTTGAAGCAAGTAAACCCAAAATTAAAACTATTTACTATTATTTACACTGAACATGAACGTAATAGGTCCCCTTTAATGAAAACATAACAACACAATGGAGTGTTGACTGCAGTGTTTGGTGTTGTTGTAGATGGAAATCTGGGTAAACATTTTTTTCAGTCCTGCTTTGGATCATTGATTTAATTCCGTTAAAGAAATGTCTTGGCAGATTTTGTTCAGTGATTAACAGCATCACGTGTCCGTTACTGGTAATTGTCGTGAGTGATGCCATAAATATTTATGTCATTATAATTACTGGTAATAAAAAAGTGATGTCAGGGACATTGCAGCCATTTTATAAGTGGGGGGCACATTTGTCAGTTTGGTAGTCAATAGTATGTGACTTTCATACCAGACCATAGTCAAATTTTATGTTCCTACACTTTTTGCAGTGGCCAATCTCGAAAATTTTACCATGGGTGTTAAAGCCTTATGTCTAAGATAATTTGAATTTGTCGTGTCTTTTTACACTTATATTAGCAGACGTTGTGAACAAACAATTTGCAAAACAACAGTAACCGACATGCTTATCTTCCTCTTTGGAAAATAATAGTTTCCATTGCTTGGTAGATTTCACTGCACTGAATTGATTAGTCACTCAGGTGTTGTATACTGTAAGTAGGCTACATTACATGTTTATCCACAACAATTTTATAGGTTGGCCAAAAGCTGCAAAGAGGTTTTTGATCTCAATTGCAAATAATTACAAATTAAACTCCTAATCATGCCTTGAAATTATTGCAACTAGGGCCTATAGTGAAATTCTGAATCAGGAATAGTTAATGCAGATTAATGCAATAGTTCTAATCAGTTTCATATGAACCTTGTGAACACAGAAAGGATACTGCTTCTATCTGTACTCGCTCTCTTTCAGCGACAGCTCTTTGCGGTTTGCGTTCTGAACACTCTGAGTGACTTCTCGTGACTGATTTTTTACAATATTCTGGTTGTTGTCAGTACATTTAAAATGCTATTCATCTTAAAAAGGTATTCTTTCTTCAGTGATTTCTGATTGCCAGTCACAAGTTAAATTCAGAAAACGTGAAATGTGCAAAAAGTTCGGGGGGCAGAATCACTTGCTTGTGAGAGTGTTGGGGTCATCTATCCTCCGTCCCTCACATCGACATTGCCTTTGCATGACACTGTTACATTTCTGCACATGATCTGCTGTGACAACAGCATATGACAGCTGCAATGACATGATTATGTCAGGGTTATGTCAATGTTATGTAGCAGGGTTAAAATGAAATGTTACCAAAATCGGACAGATGGTACGGGTGAGCTGCCTCAGTCATATAGCCATTGGGTTACATTAGTTTTAGCACACTTCTAACTATATATTTAAATTTAACATCAAGATGAATTCATTTGAAAAATCGAATTCAAATAAATTAGTTACTGTGCTACTGCTGTAATATATTCTTTAGGTTTTTACACTTTTGTGCACATGCGTTTATGCTAAATCGGATATTTGCAATGCTTTCATCGAAAACATGTTTGTTTGGCTTTAAATAAAGTATTTTTAGGCCGATGTCACTGTTAGGAGATATACATGTGGTACAGGCATATTTATTGTAAAGAAGTGACATAATGACTAAACAACAGTATTTCTTTAAACATGTTTTAATTGAACAAGTACATGATGCTGTTGCCAGTGAAAAGATTTTGTACTTCATTAACTTAATTTTATTCATGGGAGGTTGATATCAGAGGTGTGGGGAATGACTAAAACTGGTAATATTACACTAGCTTATTACATTTAGTAGCAGTTTTGTATGTGAAAATGTGTTTTTACAGTAATAATATATGCACTATGCTGGAAATCTGCTGCTGGGATCTGGAAAAAAAAATCCCATACTTGCAGAAACACCCATATGAAGGCCTGTGTAATTCTTTGCCATGGGTGTTGATTAGAAAACAGACGTTTGGTGTGAAACATGACCCACACCGTATCTCACACTGTCATTAATTTCTCTCCCTTCTCCAACCCTCCATCTCCCCATCTCTCTCTCTCCTTCCCTCTCCCCCTCCCCCTCCCATTCCATCATAAATCTGTCGTTTATTAAGTAGTTAAGTGAGTGAATCGGCACAGCAGCAGTGACATCAGCGCCATTACCGCTGATTCATACGACAGTTCAGAGAGAAATGGGTGCAGAGGTGGGGAGGAGGTGTAAGTGAGTGTGTTTATTAAGCAAGGCTAGTAGGGATCCAGATTCTTCAAATAATTGGGTTTTTTTGTGTTTTAATTGTTTTTTGGGAAACATTGAAGAGTGTGGAGATTAAACAGGATGGACATATTTAGAGAAATTCAATGTCAATTAAATGAAATCATAAATGACTCTGTAGACGCCACATTTCTGTAGATAACAAAGCAGTAAGGAACAAAGGAGTACTTTTTTAGAAGGTGTAATTTGGAGAAAATCAAATTTGACCATTTTTCATGTAAACGCCTTCTCTTTATCATCAGGATATACATGCACTGAAAAACCCAATTACTGGGCTGAAATCCAGCTCTCTTTAACAGACTTCTTCATTCTTGGTCTCAAATTAATCTAAGAAATCATAGCATGCTGTTTACATAACTATATGTTATTCAGATAACTCCCTAATCTGATAATGATTGGATTATTAAGTATAAGCACTTCTTAACCAATAGCGTAATAACTTTCATACTGACAGTATAACAACTGAATATATCAGATTGACCATATGTAGTACATTATTACATTATTGTGAAGAATTGAAGAAAGGAAGGTAGCACTGTTGGCCATCTGTCTGTGTTCTGTTTTTCCCCATCATAATTGAAATTTCTCAAAGTTTTTTCTAAAATCCAAAAATAACTTCAGATGTTTGCTGTTTTACTGGCTATGAAAAACTGAAAGTCTCTCTCTCTTTCTTTCTTACTTCTCTCTCTGTCTCTCTCTCTCTCTCTCTCTCTCTCTCTCTCTGTGTTTGTTCAGAAGCATTGCGGTTTGTAATGTTTTGGCTGGTTTCTCTGCTATCTAGTATGTGATCTGAGACAAAGCTCTCACCTCTCGATTCTCTCTGTCTCCCTCATTCATGATCCTCTTTTCCTCTCCCACACTCCCTCGATTCTCTACATGATTACATGATTCTCTGCTTGAAGGTTGGAGATTCACTCATGCGTTCTCATTTCTGACCAGTTCTGTCTTTCTTTCTTTCTCTGTCACTTCTCTCTCCTTCACTCCTTTGCTTTCCCTTTCGCTTCCTTCTTTTTATCTTTGTTACCTCTCTGTCTCTCTCTCTCTGTTTGCAGGACAAACAAATGTTTTACTCACAGTTCCTGCAGTCAGGATGTGGATGTGTTGTGTTTCTCTTTCTTTCTCTCATCTTCCACTCTTTCTTTCTTTTCTATCTGTCTTTCTCTCTGTCCCCAATGAGCCTGCAGTAGAAAATAAGCTACATGGATGCATTGTTCAATCATGGAGGAGTAACGAGGGATGAGGGAGATGGAGAGGTAGAGACAGAGCAAATGGAGCGAGACAGAGGGAGAGAGGGAGAGAGAGAGTTTGGCTTTTTATCCTTCTGGTAGATGTCTTTTCTCTGGCGACAAGAACAAGAGAAATCAATTAAGGAGCAGGATGTCACTGCACAGTGAACAACAGTGGAGAGATAGAGGCAGAGAGGATGGAGAAAGCGAGAGAGAGAGAGAGGAGCTTGGTCTAACTGTGAGAAGCACCATCTGTTGTACTGGTCTCCCAGAGAGAGAGAGAGAGGGAAAGAGAAAAGAAAGGTAAAGAGAGCTTGAAGAGGTGAGAAAGTGGCAGAAGTGGCGTGTGTGAATAGAGAGCATTGCAAAGGCAGGAAAGAGAAATGAGAAAAGAGTATGAATAAAAAACCCAAAAAAGAGCAAGATCTCTTCTCTCACCTCTGAAACTCAAAGGAGATATCGCTAATTAAACCCTGCAGCTATCTGTCTATCCCTTCCCCTCCTCTCTGTCTATTTTGGCAGGTTGAGGTCTCTGGGTTTGCTTGTATCTCTCTAATATCAGCTCTTTGAAGAAGAACCCCTTCACTAATGCCTCGGTTTTTTGTATTAAAGGGGATCACCTTATGGGAAAATCATTTTCTTTGGACTTTTGAAATGAAGGTTTGCTGTAGTATATAAACATTGTTGAATTTGTACTGAACAGCCTACACCCTTGTTCATATTTACAGTTCAATTTTTTATTTCATTTCATTTTAAATTCTTCATGGTTGTGATGTCCGAACCATGAAAAGTTACTGGAGAGGGAAATAATACAATTTCTTTGCTGTTCCTGTCTGTTGGGAAGCAAACATACTACTGCAGCTTTCTAAAGCATCCACACATTCAAAAGAATTGGTCCCAAACTTTACAATTTGTTCCACTTTTCAGCCTGGACTGCCTTTTGAAACTGGCTATATAGGACCGCCAATTAGAAAAGAGCTTACTTGTGTATATCAGTCTTAAAGGCACAGTAACATAAACAGCCTGCATAATTCTAATGGGTATAATGTTGCAAAATCTATTGTTACCGTTTTTGGTATATAAAACCAGTCAAATCATATATGTGAATTTCAGAACGAGACATAAAAGGCTGGAAAAACATAAGGTGTGTGTCCATTGAATTGGAATTAAAAATTTCCATAATTCTGCTTTTTAATTTTAGGTGTTGAGGTGTAACAAAGGCAGTTCAGGAAGTTTGATATGAAACAATGCAGTGATGGAGATTTATGGAGAAACCTGCAGACTCAGACAGTGATTTAGCCTGGTGATGGAAAACAGGCATAACATGTCTACAACACAAACATAGCCATTTTATTTGCTATCAAAAACCGCCAGTTAACCTACACATTTCTTCTGAGCTGTCATGTATATGGCTAATACCTAATCGTAAAGCTATGCCTCAAGACATTAGGTGATGTATTCATAACCTTTTAGTGTAATGGCAAAGGGCAAAATTCGTATTGTCTATGAGGCGTCCTTTGCTAGCGAGGGAGGAAAAGACAGGCCTCTTTTCTAGAGCAGAGTGAAACCAGCGACATATGGAGCCTCCAGGTTATCAGAGTTCAGAGGTTACATGTAGTGTTGTGTTTACTGCCACGTAGCTCCAGGAAAGTACTTGGTCACTGTTGAAAGAAACACGGGCACACATACTTAGCCAACGCATCAGTTCACCCTGCTCACAAAATCATAGCACAAGCTAATAAAAAGTATTTCTGTGTGCATTCTCTTGAATGGCCTATGTTATTTTCAAAGTAGGTTTGCGAACTATTCAAGCATGGTTTGAAAAAAAATTAGCACACAGTTTACTTTTCAGCAACAGCCTTGCAGGGAAGAAAAATACAAAGATTCGAGGGAAAGAAAAAAGTATTTAATTCCTTGTTCTCCTCGTCATATTAGGCTAGGACGTTGTGTCTAAATGTATAATAGGAACTGAATAGATTTAAAAATTGAGAGAAAGAGAAACAAAAACTGTAGTGTAGCAGTTTTACCAGATTCATTCTTGTCTTAGCTTACTAGAGTTTGCTCACCATCAGTACATCACATGTACTGAATTTCTCCTCTACTTTTACATCCCTTTTAAACTGCTGCCCTGATAAGCTTCTTGACTCTGGTCTGTATAAACTCATTTACTGTCACTTTAGCCTAGCTGCCAGTATAGATGTCTATAATATCCTTCCATTGGAAACATGCCCCTAACTTGGAGTGTTATCTGGAGAGGCTGTACTGCAACAGTTGTCTAGAGTACCGTACCTCTGCCGAAACCTACCTGTAACTGTATTTTATTTGGAGAGTTTGTAATTCTACAATACTTTAAAGTTGTGACGTGGGTGGCTTAAAACAGAGAAAGCACTAAAATGTCCCGAACAATGGAATCTTAGGAACAGGAATGTGATGCGCTGGGCTAGAGGACACTACATCAGAAGAAAACCTGCCCTTGATGTGTTTGGGATTTTGAAGTTGCAGGATTTTGTGTTTTATCCCAAATGGAGTGCACCCACTGTGGTTCTCACATCCTCACAACAGAGTTCAGAGACAAAGCACTGCAGCTGTTGGCATTGATCAGGCATTCACACGCAGCCTAGATTTCCCTTTCCATGTTTTCTTGTCCTTACACTTGAGACTGGTGGATAAGCAGTAAATACAGTGAATATAAATTTACTGGTTTTAAGTTTGTGGTTTTTTGTATTCACAACAGTTGAAGGTATCTGGTGTGCAAGGTGTGTTTCACTCGAACGGGCAGACAGCAGTTGGTTTCGCATGTGTATGTGAGGGGCGGGGGCAGACGAGTGAATGCCATCTGGTGTGATGGAGGAGAGAAATAGGAAGGCTCAGGTAATCTCAGCTGCGATTAGTAACAAAGCGTTAATTAATGTCAGAGGAACCAGACCAGGTAATGATATTAGTGTGAATTAGCTCTGATTACAAATGCCTACATGCAGGAGAGTGTTCACACACACACCACACACACACACACACACACACACACACACACACTGGAGTGCACAGGTTGTGGTATGACTTGTGCATACACACACATGCACAGTATCTAGACAGACTTACACACGTTATATAGACAGATACACATAGTGACTAGATATGTCTTAGTATCTAGTTATACAGCTAGACACATGTGCGCACACACACACACCCACACACACCCCCACACACACACACAGTAAAAGTAAATAGAAACAATCATGCTGTGATAAACTAACACACCTGTTCTGTACGTGATTATCCTTCTCTCCCTTCAATTCTTACCAGTTTAGAAATAACGAAAAACTGCATCCCCTACCAAGAGATGTATCTCCAGAGATGGAAAGCAACACCAATATTCTTTTTTGCTACAATTTATATCACTTCTTTGTTTGCTGACAAATGTGGATTGTTGCCAAGAGCGAGCAGTGGCAGTCATTATAATGGTCACTTGGCAAGAACTTCAGCCGTTGTTGTGTTTACTCTTCCTTTCTTTGGGTACCTGTCCTTCAATGGTCTAACCTCGAGCAGGACCATCAGCATGGTTGAAAGAGATTATGATACACCATTGAGGCAGAGCTACTTGTTCATCCTCTCATGTTGGACTGACTTGGTTCAATGCTAAAGTGACTCACTATCACCTCTTGAGCTACGATGTAGTATTACATGACAATAGAGGGCAGGGCTTGTGTCAGTCATGTTGAAGGAAGACTAAATCCAACAATGACTGAAGTGACCATTATAAAACCATTTAAAAAAAAAGAAAGAAAAAGAAAAGAAGTGATATAAATAGATTGTATCAAGAGTTAACATTGATGTTGCTTTCCACCAATGCATATGCTCTTGGAGAGTAAAGGAATGAAAATTGGTGCTGAACTTTTCTTCAATGTTTCTTCTAGACTAGTAAGAACTGAAGATGTAGGAGGAGGGACTGTGCATTTTCTTGTGATAAGTCGCCCCCTGTTGTTTGGAGTATGAATTTGACAGGCTGCGTTGTCTTACAAATTACTCCTTTAAAAGAATCTATTTTAGATGTTTACTGCAATCAATTTTATATCAGTTTACTGAAATATCATGATTTTGACACACCTACATTGGAGCACAGATTGTGGGGTGACATACACATGCACATACATGTGTATCTAGGTGATTAGCTTTTGGCACTGTTAACCGTTCCAGAGACCTCACAGAGCTTTGTGTTTGTGTGTGTTTGAGCAGCAGCCATTCTCCCACATGGCTTGCCGTGAAGTTTGTGTATTATTGTCCTCAGTCTATGAATACACACACACTAGTCTGTGTGGCTTACACTTGTGTGTGTGTGTTTGTGTGTGGGGGGCTTACAAGAACAAACACACTCACTGCTGAGTGTGGAGTCTCAGAAGAGGATTGCCTGTACTTACCATGCCTTTCTCTACATTCTGTGTGTGTGTGTGAGTGAAGAACGCTGTGGTGAATCTCTCTGAAATCCATCCCTCCCTTCTTTTCCCTCCCCTACTGTTCACTGTTGGCTTCTGATCGTGTGTGTATGTATCGGTGTCTATATGCTGCATGTGTACCTTTTTTCCAAGCATTCCTCCTCTTATTACTAATAATGATACGCTGAAATGAAAACTCCTGGCCAAAACTAAAAGCCACAAAGATATAAAGATATACAAGATATAAATATATATATACATTTACTTTTTTGCTTAATAGACCATCATATTTGTTAATGAGTAACCTTAAATAGTAGGCTTATACAGCTTCCAGTTGCATTGTATACAATAAATGGTGCATTCCTAAATGCACTAATAATTTCAACAAACTGACTCACCTCTTCCACTCACAATGTTCAAAAAGCTCCGCTCATCATGATTCACTTTTAACGAGCCAACAGATAAAAAAAAAAAAACAAGGGTAAAACTGAACTGGAAAGTGAATGAGTGGTGCAGTAGGGCAGATTTACTCAAGTTTGTGATTTAAAATTCTCAGCTAATTGTTAATTCACTGTTGTATATAACATCCTGGAGATCACAGTCATCACAGAGGTCTCCCTGAGTAGCTTTGAGAAGTAGACCCCTCACCCCCAAACCTTGGCGAACGGTCATTTTAATGTAAAAATATGTTGCTTTGTTGTTTTGTTGGTTGTGGTGTTCTGGACACTTGCTTACATTGCTAGCTAATATTTACATTGCTGAATGGGAATAATTAAACCTGGTGGACTTTTTTCCTCCAAAAGTTTCTTTAGTCTATCAGTTTAGGAAAGTTTGATGTTGTTTCTTCTCCACTTTGCAAAACTGTCTCAGGCACTTTCCTCATGGTTCAGACTGATTCAGATGTTTTTTGGAATATGCTCCGCCATCTGAATGCAGCTGCTTTGACACTGATCATGTAAAATTTACAGCTATGCTTTAAAACGCATCATTTCCAAAGGGCTTCGATTTATATCTGTCTGCTGCAGCATATTCCGTTTACTGAGTCCACTGCTAAGCTTCATGCAGTGAAAAATGGAATCTGCTGTAGCATATTCACAGGGGTCATAAAAAGATCAAATGTTTTAAACTTCTGCACAGTGAGCTTTGGCCCAACCAAGGAAGACTTTCATCAGCACTGGAGAGAACAGACATGCCTACTGCTTTCTTATTGGTCATGCTGAAGCACCAAGTAAGATAGAGACTGGGGAGGCTGAAAACCAGCATTAGGAACCTCTACAACTCCATGCTGAGACTTTTGGCATGTTGCGTTAGCAACCATGGCGGTCCGATGCCATACTGAGAGTGACTACTACTTCTGTATGTGTAGCTCAATAAATATTGGCCATATCAGTCTCATTTATTGTTCCTGGTAACCTTTATCTTCCTTCCCAACAGCATTGCCATCTGACACTTCCTTCTGGGTGCAGCTGTTCATTTGGTGTATATTTTGACTAGGTAATCATACTGAGATTTAATTGATTACCTGGAAGTAACGAACCGTAACACTACTAATATCTGAAATATTTGGAAAATATTGTGATATTTAGCTTCATAAATGCTGCCCACAGCTAATGTGTATATTCTTTACATGTGTATGTATATGTTGCATGTATACTTGTGAGATGCATCACTACTGCTGAAAAGCTTTTTTCCTTGTTGCTTTTTGGTTGTGTGTGTATGTGTGTATGTCCCAGCACTGCCTGCTGTTTGTCTCTGTGAATTCACACTTGGATCTGTCAAACCACTCTTCTCTTCCACCTTACCACACTTCCTACACACACGCACACATACACAAACACACCAGCTGTGACATCTTCCTCCATGAGGAGAAAGTGTTAGGAGGGAAATGTTGTGTTGTCCATCCTTTTAGACTCGTAGTGTTGAGTTGTCTTCTCACAGTCTAAGGATGAATAGAAACACCTGTGGATGTTTTCAGCTTGATTTTCTAATCTCTGAAAAATGAAAGCTTTAAGTACTGTTTATCTGATGGGGACAGTTTTGAGGTTTCTCTCTCTCTCTCTAGAAATGCCTCCTGCACACTGACAAGGTGCAAAAGGGAATGTGTTTTTATTTCTACATCTAAAAATCAATGATGGACTAAAAAAGAGTTCATGTTCTTTCCATTTGACAGCTGAGCAGAGCCAACTCACTGGTGTTCAGAGAAATAAAATAAATGGTTAAAATTAAAGAAAGAAATCCACACTGGGTCAATGTTTGTTTTTTTTGTTTTTTTTAAATAAATGTTCCAGAAAAGCAAACAGCTGTAAACATAAGAATAAATAGTAATACACAAATGAATAGAAGATAAACAAATAAAGGCCCTTAAGTGCTTCCTATCAAATGTGGCAAAATTGCTGCAAATGGGTGTGTGCCTTTGTAATTGAAAAGTGTGTGTGTCGGTGTCTATGTGTGTGTCTGTGTGCAAGTGTTTTGGATAGCCATTAGCCTAGACTGGCCCTGACAGAAAAGGATCAGAGAGAGGTGCAAATTAAATTTGCTTCAAGAGCCTTCAAGCAAAGAGCTGCTTAAAACCCTTACACACACGCACACACACAGCTTCTGGGCGTCTGAGAGGCTGCAGGTGGGGAGAAATGAACTTCTGCTCTGTCCGCAGTGGAAAGAATGTAAGACGAAGAAGAGAAGGTAGTGAAGGAGAGAAAGAGGGGTAGAGAGAGAGAGCGAGACAGAGACAGAGAGACAGACAGAGAAAGAGAGGGAGAGAGAGAGGGGATAATTCCATTACTGAGTTTAAGTGATCCTTATCAAATCAGCACTAAAGGACACTTTCTTTTATTCTCTTTCTTTCTTTCTTTCTTTCTTTCTCTTTTTTCATCTATCTATCTATCTGTCTATCTATCTATCTATCTATCTATCTATCAATCTATCAATCTATCTATCTATCTATCTATCTATCTATCTATCAAGAACAACAAGACGTCTAAGATGTGATGGATTTAATTATGGACCTGGAGCTCATGGACTCAATATCAACGAATTAGAGAGAAAGACCCCAGTGTACTGCATAACAGTTTATCCTAAGCTATTTTGCATACTTTTTTCTATAATTGAACTGCAAAAAAAAAATAAATTGTGTCTTTGAGAAGTGGAAGCCACAAGTCATGCTTCAGCCATTGGATAGTCTTGTATATGAAGCTTACTGAGGCTGAAAAATATCCACTTACAGCTGGACAGTATGCTTGCTTTTTTATTTATTTATACATTATTTGCAGCTCAGCTGAATAGTTTTAACCAGCCTATAGCAGATTGTGCTAATTACAGGGACAGTAAGAGAAAGTGTGTGTGTGTGAGTGTGTATGTGTGTGTGAGTGTGTGCAGTATATTACATGGTCATAAATCACCACCCCTTTAATACAAGGAATGTGTTTAATTTAGTTCCCCATAGTGAATAAGCAGGTCTGGGTAAGATTAGAGAGAAAGTTGCTGGTGTACTTGCAGATGTACTGGACAGCGTCTTTATGGAAGAAAGTCTTTGCATTTAAATTCATCTAAAGTTAAAAACAGCAGTGTTAGGAGTTTAACCTCTTAAACCCCTTAAACCTGTTATTAACCTAATAATTATAACTATATGTATGATATTTATTTTCCAAACATCACAACATCAGAATGTTTTAAATCCTACCTCATATTGTACATGTTAACAGTAACCACATTTTCTCTTAAGGAGATATTCTCAGCAGTATGCTATTCAACTAGTAATTACATAACATTTTACATTAATAGTAGTTGAACTACTATGAATTATTCATTTTCTGCTATGAGTTGTTTGTTAAGTACAAGGAATTTTTCTATCATGTTAATTTTTTTCAGTAACTTCTGATAACTATACATTTACTACTATGGATTGTTCAGTTACTATTATACTACTATATTGATTTTATACGAAAGTGCTTATACTTCCCTAACTTCTGCACATTGTAATGTTTAAAACCAAATTGTAACATAGTGAGAAAATGAAAAATAGGAGGTGTAAATGCCCTATTTAAGGTCTTCCTAGTGGAAAATGCAAATTATTTTCATGTATAATATCAACCGAATGTGTAAGTTGGAAAACAGATTTTGGAAACTACTGTTTGTTTATGTGTTTGTGCATGTGCATCTTGTGGGGTGCATGTATATATGCATTGTTGTTGCTGTTCATGTGAGTAGCTTCACAGTCAGACATGTTTAAATGGATTACAGCAGTGTATCATTGCAATTACACACACGCTACTTGGATTGCACTGAGATGAATTGCATTTCATGCCTGCAATGACAGTTTTCTCTCTCTCTCTCTCTCTCTCTCTCTCTCTCTCTGTCTCTGTCTCTTTCTTACTCTGGTTCTTCACAGAGCTGTCAGTGTGTTTTTCTGCTTGTGTTTCATGGTCAGGTTTAGCTTTTTTCTTTTTTTGCTTCTGAATGTTCCTGCTTCATGCTGGTGGTTGGCTGGAGCATCAGTTGTGATGTCAGTGCGGGAGAAATTAAGCCTTTTTTACATTACATTCAGAATAGAAGGGCTTACCTCTGTGTTTATGTCAGTTGAGCACTTATGAGGGCAGCCTGAAGAATTTTGCATCCTTGCCAGCTTCTCAGTATGTGTTGCCCAGCGGTGATTTGGTTATCTGAAGCAGTCAGCAAAAATCCTGAGCTAGTGAAAAATGCTTCATCCTCTCCCACACTTATCTTCTGGAATGTTCCTGCTGTGCCCTTAGTTATTTTAGAGGAATTGGCCTGGCTGTATAATCAGAAATATCAACACACAAATCTACCTCACCTAAAATGTCTTTTAGTATGGTCTGCAAAGACATGCTTAGTACTTCTTTACTTTTGCACTGGTGCTATGAGGCTAATTTAGCTCACAAATAGTAAAAGCCCCCATCAGGTAGCAAGATGCTAACTGCTTCCTTAAATTATTACACCAAACTGAGTCAAATTGTTAAAGGAGCATTATGTAAGATAATTGAATCTGTCTAATTCATACTCCAAACAATAGGGGGCAGCATACCACCAGCAATTTGTGGTGTCTACCCTTATTGCAAGATACGCTGAAATCTACAGTCCATCCTCCTCGATGTTAGCATTAACAGCTGTGTACTAGGGCCCTATAAAATCTGTTTTAATTTTTTCCCAAATTTTATTTTATTTGACCCATTTCCGTTTTTTTATGGATTTTCTTTTTTTACCATTCCCATTTTAGGTTTTCAAAAGTTTATTTCTTTAAGAAAATAGCTACAATTAAATAACAGCGAAATGACACCTTTGTATTTCTTAAAATTGGTGCTTTAAGATTTAGCAAAAGGATATAAATGCAAGTTGAAGGACGAAACTTTTTTTTTTTTTTAGTTTATTTAACACTAGTCCAGATGTTTATAGAATCGTATAAAATGTACATCCATTCAACTGTACATTTGTTGTTTGGTTTAGTCATTTCTCCACAAGAGGGTGGAAGTAGCACTCGGACAGCTTTAGTGTGTAGAATTTTGAAAATGAAGAAGCGGAATGAACCCGCTCGCGAACTCTCATGCATGTTTATTCATGTTTTTTTGTACATTGGTACAGTTACTTAAATATAGCACAAGCAGTTAGTCTGTAGTTAAGTTACTGGATAACATAACTTTACGCACCTGTCACACTGTTGAGAATGCTGTGGTATCTGCTTGTAGTAGTTTCATCAACTAACGGATGCAAGCTATACCTCTGAGTTGTTTAAAGACTTGTGGCAGTCTGACAAAGACTGCTCTCATTTTCTAGCAGTGTGCCTTCTTGTCCTCATGAAAGGACACATCTTCATTTTTTCAAGTGGTGTGTTGGACTCTGCATACATAGCAAGAAAATCTTCTGCAAACTCAGGACTTGCATCCGACAACTTTGTTGTTTCCTTGATTGTTGCTTGGTGGGGCATACTCGCTGAGCTGGATTTTGAGTTTTGGATTTGAGGTGGTCATTTCAAGTGGCTTTTTGTGTCCAGTCTATAGTATGTTTGCAAAACTTTCAGGAAAGCTGTCCCACTGATTGAAAAATGATCAGTAATAATGATTTATATGAATTACTGCATGCTTTTCTCATAGTCAGTAATAACTGCAACTTCTAAAGGTTGAACCTTCAAACCTCTCTTCTACTCCTTAATCTTCGACAGTAAGGTCTAAAGTGGGAGAATCCAGGGTAGGACACATTTTTTCCAGGCCCTGCGCTCCAAGCTAATGCATCACTGTCCCTTTCTTAACAAAGAGGGGAAATCGCAGAAAATAAAGCTCTGTAGTAAGCTATAGAAGCTCAGGACCCTAGAGAAAAAGAGAATGCACACCTTCTACCTTCTCTCTCTCCCTTTCTCGCTCTGCGTTCCACCTTTCTCAGCAGTATTCTTTCCCCCACTTGGTGATTATTTTGCGTTATTTTTTTGGTGGGGGCATGGGGTCCAGCTTCGCTCTGCCCTGAAAAAAAGACGTGTCACCCAAAAACAGCCTATTACACTAGAATTTTGAAAATGAAGAAGCGGAATGAACCCACTCGTGAACTCTCAAGCATATTTATTCATGTTTTTTTGTACATTGGTAGAGTTACTTAAATGTAGCACAAGCAGTTAGTCTGTAGTTAAGTTACTGGATAACATAACTTTACGCACCTGTCACAATGTTGAGAATGCTGTGGTATCTGCTTGTAGTAGTTTCATCAACTAAACGATGATCTCCATGGACAATAATCACTCTGCACTTCACATTTAGCATATTTATACTTGCACATATAGACTGACATACTGTTATCTTCATCCATATTGTATATCTGTAGTGTATATATATATATATCAATATTCTATGCCCTGTATATACCCTGCATTTCTCATCTACCTCAGCCTTACCATAGTGCTATATGGAAATGTGTACATCTGGATATATCATAGTTTTGTATTCATAACTTTATATTACTGTTATATAAATATATATAATTTATAATGTATATTAGGATAAACAGAGATTTTGTGCTTAGTATTGTATATATTTATTGTCTACTGTATATTTTTTGTATCTAAGTACTGTAAGGGACTACGCACCTAAGTTTTTCACTCACCTTCACACCTGTGAAAATGTGATGTGACAATAAAAGTGATTTGATTTGATTTGATTTGAAAACATTTATACAATGTATGAAATGATCTCAGAACTAGCACAGTTTACTGTTCAGATTGCTAAAGAGTAGGAGAGGACAGTATGACTGTTGTGTAATTGATGATAAATTATGTATTCCTTGATTATATTGTGTATATTGAGTATATTGTCTAGAACAAATGCATGTTTCGTTACAAAGAGCATCTGTCCTGTTTGACTGGATTTATTGGAAGTCTTTCTCCTCCAATTTCTCAAAGAATTCTGATGATGTAGTTTTGCCATGTGATCCATCTATAATTTCTGTATTGCTGTCGTTATTACGTAAATAATCATTCACTGCAGTCCTACGAACAACATGCTTTAAAAGGCAAAATTCTGGTTCTCATTTTCTCAAAGAAATAATATATATTGATACAGCCCTACTAACCTATTGGTTCTGGTATTTTTCTCTGTCTCGATGATCAGTATTTTTCAGCATTAGTGTTTCAGGGCTAGTTTATGGCAAAATCTCATACGCACACACATATGGATGGGGTATTAATCTCACTCTAAGCTCAGCAGAAAGGACAGTTGAATCTCCAGAGGGGTCATTAAGCTGGGTAGACACAGAGCGGGTTGAACAGAGTGACCCTTACATCATTTCTCTCTCTCTTTTACACACCCTCACATTCACTGGGGTCACCGGATAGCCTCATGATTGACCCTAGAGATTTGGCCTACTGTCTGCTCTCCAGTGTGGTGACTTTTGACCCTACGATGTCAGCTAAGAATGTCTAGTTCTTTTCGGGGTCAACTTCTGCCACGGCCAATCAGGTATTCAATCCGTAACAAGTACACCAGTATAGAAGCGATATTGAACAGTTTATGTGTGATATATTCCAATTGAAGACTGTAAAAACACATAACATTGTAGTTATACATATAGGGCATATAGGACATGTAGATACTTACATAAATGGGTGGTCAAATGGAAATATGACATCACAGTGGTTTCTTGATTAGTTTTAAAGAAGCACAGAAAAATAGACCAGTAGTGCCATTAAACAAAATACAGTATTAGTAACGATACTGCACTTATTCCATTTAAGCATGGTTATTTATGCTTTCTTTATAATGAAATTTCCAGTTAGTGAGTGTTTTTAAGTACCGAAGTACTACATCCATCATATTCTTAGAAAATAATAATAACACAATAACAAAGTAAAGCGCAAAGTAATTTCATTTGTTACAATAACAGTAAATACTGTCAAATTTCCCATATATGGAATAAACTGAGATAGCTGTTACATGTAGGTACTTAATACATGTTGGACATATTATATTACATGTAGCTACTTGCATTTATATATTATATATGTAACATAATTGTTATACTTCACACATCATTTCAAAAAACACATTCATGCATATGTACATATTCATGCATAATTATTGGTTTTGCTGACATATTGGGGAAAACAAAATGTGGCTAATGCCTTTTTCTCAACTCCGCAAATAATTTTTTTAAATGCCATATTTAAGTTCCATGAAGAGACCTATATTCACCTAGAAAATCATCAAAACATGTAACTGGACCACAAATGTGCAAACTTTTGCATACAAATGAGACATATTATTCCAAATATTAAGAACAATACCGAATGGCTGTAACCTTCTATTCCTCAGATGGCAAAAAACCTGACATAGTGGAAGCCATAGATCACTAACATCCAGAAACATCTGAGATGGTCTGAATCAAAGTGGAGATGTGAGTCCACCTGTCAAATTATTTTTGGAAACACAATAAATGGTGTTCTCCAGGCCAAATAGGAAAAGAAAAAGTCAGAATCTGTCATGGTATGGGTGGGCATGTTAGTGCTAGCCGCATGGGCAACTAACACAGCTGTGAGGGGAGCATTAACGCTTAGGGGTACATAAACATTCTTTAGAACAGAAACTTTGCCTAAACCAAAGTCAAACAGCTTACTCAGCCTTATTGTGAAGAGTCCTCCTCCAAGTTTCTGTTTGTCTGTCTCTCTGATTTTGATTGAGCAACGTCTGTTCCACTCAACATGCTGGAAAAAGCTGGTCTCATTATGTAATATAGCGTATATCTTTTCTTCATAGTGTTTTCTGTTAAATACAGGTCAAATACAGGTCAAACATAGGTCAAATCAAAAAGGATTTATCAATCATTGCTGTCTGTGTGTGTGTGGCTATGCATACATTTGTTAGAAGGACTGCCAGTATACAGATCACATTCCTGCAGACCTGCAGATATTAACGCATTACAGTAATCGTCTCTCTCTCTCCCTCTACTATGCTGTGTAAGTATGCATTAAAGTGTGTGTGTGTGTGTGTGTGTGTGTGTGTGCACGATCTCAAAGCTGCAGCAATTTGAGAGCTCTCTCTTTCTCTCCCGTCAGTCGGACTCACGCCTCCGTTTCTCCTCCAAGGCAGTTCATCAGTTCATTTATTCCTCCGCCCCGCTGTGCCTGCACTCATATCCATACTGAAGCCAATACTCAGCTTCATTTCAGGGGGTGGGAGAAGGAAAAATCAGCTGACTAACACACTCATCTCTCTCTCTCTCTCTCTCTCTCTCTCTTTCTCTGTCTCTCTCTCACCCTCTCAGTTCAGTTCAGTAAGCTTTATGGGCATGACTGTATTCAGTTACAGTATTACTAAAGCATCACTGAAATAAAAGAAATAACTGACTTGCTCAATTCAACAGGCTTACTTTGGCACAATTTAGTATTAGTAGGTGCAGTATTGTCAAAGCAAAATATGTCAACATGACATTTAATTGACTAATCTATGCTACTCCTACAAATGTGAGGACTGTTGCCAAGTTTGGCAGGCTTTATAGAATGATGGCAAAAAGCACGTTCAACCTAATGAATTAAGAATTTAACATATTTCCAGTTTAAATTCTACAGCTGTTGTTGTTTCTAATTAAAACTAGGCATGATGGAAAAACAGTGACATATCTGTGGCTATACTAACAAAAAAAACACAACCTCATCTAACAGTTTGAAATGAATAAGACACTCTATCTTATGTTTTTTTTTTAATTAGTTTTTTATCATTTTATTTTATTCCTTGCTTTTCATTCCCCTAGACTTCCATTCATTTCCAAATTGCTTCTGTCGTTTACAAGCCACTAAATTTAGTACACATGGAAAGCTACCTTAACATACATACATCTTCTTTTTTCCAGGATACATACATCTTCCACTTTTCAGGGATACCTACTGGTCCCATAGCTCTTTGAGTTTTTGAACTATTTTTAACAGTGTAACTTAAAGCATACGTTCATAATCCATACTAATTTGTCTAACTGTGTTTTCTTTTACATCCTTTCATGCTCAAATAGCAAACTACTGATTTTGTTCTACGTGAGTTTTACAGCTATTAACATAGAACCATCAAACATACTAAAAACAAGGTGCATGCATTGACCTAAAGCACATAACTACACTATGTCCTAGCGACACATCAGTTCAACCCTTTTTCCCTTCTCCTGCCTCATAGACATTCAGTGATTTCCCTGCCCATTGAATTTTCTAGCTACAACTGAAAAGATTCAGTTTCTGACCCAAAGCATGATAGTGTTCCATATTGCCTTTACTCATCAGTCTAAACCTGCAAACCTTCCTTCATCTTCTCATCCCCCTAGAAACCTAACGTTTTCACTACTACTTGAAATTGCACCATATTTTTCAAAAAGATTCAAGTGTTGACTCAGAAATATAACTGCATTACATATTGAGACCATTCATCTAACTTTGCCATCATTTCTTTCATCTCTTCATCGTCTCATAGAAAGTTATTGATATTCAAGGCACTGACTGCATTTTATACCAGTAGCACAATAACACATTTTCAAGTTCATTTTTTTTTCTTTTTGTCTTTCATGTTTTGTAATGGGTCTAGCAAGCCCATGTTTGAGTTTTAATATCACAATAGTTACAACAGTTTGAGAATTTAACATCACAATACTTTCCAAAACATATCATAGCATTTGATGGTTTAACATTATTAAAGTCAATGGACCTGTACTTCCTGTTTACTACTAAAACAATGTTTTACAAATATGACCTGGCCTGTTTTGATTGAACTGTTTTATTCTGCTCTGATTTGCTCAAAATTACACTGGAGCCATACACAGTATTGTAGACAGGGAATTATGATGTGTTCTATTGCATTTCTGCATGATTCAATTCTTGGAACTTTAACAAAGTAATTCAGAGTTGTTTGATATGAAATTATTCATTACAAATTAGGTCAAAATTTACTCACAGATTTATAAGAAAAAACAGGCAGTGTATTTATAACTATTCACTGAACAATGAGATACAATTGTTTAAAAACTGTGATGCAAACTATCTTGGACACCATGGGTAAAACCAGCGCAATAGTATTTTAAATTTTAAAACTGAATGCTTTATTTATCTGAAAATCAGCTTCTGTGACATCAGTACTGGGATTCTGGTGTAGATATCATAGCCCAGTCTTTGACTCCCCCTTTTTTCCCTCCCCCTCTAATGTAAAAATGTCTCCGCTGATCTGAGACCAGTTACCCTTAATCACTTTCTGCTGAAACTAGCCCAGATGTGGTTCCACTGTCTGTTTCTGTAAGAATGAGATGCTTTTTGATAATCTAAGCTGGCAGTGCACTTTAAGTCAAATTATTTTAGCTAATAGAGCTGTTAGCCATAGACTCTGCCTGTCTCTTTGTATTGAGTCAGATCTCTAACATCTAAGCCTTATAGAATGCCAAGAGGTGTGTATCCTTTTCTGGCACATCATATCTTTGCCATATTGTATTCTATTTTGTTGTATTCAAATTCTGTTCTGTAAATTTAGTTTCATATCTATTATAGTTATTAATATACTATAATATAATAATAGTTGCATAATGAATAATACATTCATGCTAACAACATGGAGGCTAAAACTTGCTTAGCAGTGATGAAAATCTTTATTCTCTGTCACTATTTATACTGTAGACCCCTCGATCTCTGAGCATGAATGTTGCATCGTCTAGTGGCACACTGAAGCTCTTGGTTGCACCTGTAGATGGCAG
This sequence comes from Semaprochilodus insignis, assembly GCA_034552555.1. NCBI lineage: Eukaryota > Metazoa > Chordata > Actinopteri > Characiformes > Prochilodontidae > Semaprochilodus > Semaprochilodus insignis. Next base: position 21,657,342 of record CM067500.1, on the reverse strand, counting down.
TAGCTATGTGAGACTCTTTCGCTAGCTTTTGTATACACAGCATTCATGTTGGATATGTAGATGTACTTTGGCTTTATCACGTATCTAATGATCTTGTATATATATATGCAGTGTTGGTTGTAAGATGTGCCACGTCAGAATAAACAAACAAAACAAACAACTGAAGCAAAAAGTTTAGTTTTCAAAATGTAATAGTCCTTTTAGAATTATTCTGGGTGTTAACCCTGTTGAATGATGCATCATAATATTTTGAATCATAACAGATTTGTCTTGATTTACCCTGACCTTAATAACCCTGTGTGATGCCTAAAACACAATGGCATGAATTGTAAATCATAGATGTATGACTAGATTACGGTCTCCAAACAGAACTGGCTCCAGATCTGAAGCGATGTTCATGTGGATTTTTCTCTGCCTTTTAAAATCAGGTGTAAATTAGCAATAATGTTTCAAAAGTTGTTGTGGGAACTTCCTTTAACAACAACAACAGTTAGACAACATTTTCCAGTTCAACACAATTCAATTTCACATGTTGAAAGAATATTTATCCACTGAAAAACACTATTCAAAATCTCAGGATCAGATTCACACACGTGAGAAGGCGCAGTGCAAAGTGTGCCACTATATGCTCTTACAATCCGTGTTGTTGTTTCACAGAATTTGTTTTTTGCTGGTATAGAATTACAACCCGGTAAAGGTTTTGGTGGCAAAGAATGTTGTTTATCAACACCGCTTGTTACTAAACTTTAGTTTCTCTTGTTTCGAGCTCAGGGATAATTCCACTGTTTACTGTGCCTTTAACATGAATGCATTTAAACCATGTTTTTAAACTAAGTTCATTAGTAGGCTTGTGCATAGACTTGCCACATGTTTAGTAAATTGAAAGTTAATTTCAAAAGCATTCTGAGCACATATTGCAGTTGCATCTAGACACATGTTGTGCTGTATGTATGTCCAGCTACCCCAGAGCCTTAAAACCCAATTCATGATTGATGAGGTTCAGTTAATGAAGTTCTTCTTATGCTTCTTATTCTTAAATTTGTTGGACCAACATATCCTGAAACCACTGAACTTCAGCTGGTTAAAATAGGATGTAACAAACAGCCCACTTAAAAATAAAAGTACATTCTGTACCAATTAGGTATACCTCAAGCCTACTTTGTTTTGCACTTATACTCACCATAACCTTTCTTCTCTCTAGGTATGAGCGCTGGGTTGGGTTGCCAAGTAGTGCACTTATGCATATATATATCTGTGTATTGTTCTCTCTAGGTAGCAGCACTGGCCCTTGTTCGGGCAGTGTCTGAGCTCAGGGTGAGTTTTAGACTCCTAACCTACTTATACTAGCTGGGAAACATTATCCGACAGAACGCTAAGCACGGTTGTAGGTCGCTCTGGATAAGAGCGTCTGCTAAATGCCGTAAATGTAAATGTAAATGCAATATTATTTGATGGAATTTGTCTGAAAGTCTTTTTGGAGGTTTTCTGCCTTGTTGCCTGTGAATGGCCAACCAATCAAAACAGAGATTGTTTCCATATATACTTCTTAAAGGCACAGTAACAAAACCAGCCTGTCTGGGAAAAAAATAGTTTTATAAAACTGCACCTTGAAACAAAAAATATAAGCATGGGTGCCCTTTAAAATTAATCAAGTAGCCTTTTTACACAATATGTGAGTGTGTTACATTTGTAAGCTCTAGCTTTCCTCTGTGGAAACATACTTGCCCTGCATTCGCTGTAGCCATCAGCATAATGATAATGAGCTCATGTAAATCATAGCCTGGCAAATACACACTTAATGACTTTTTCACTCTCTGTCTTCTGTCTGACTTGCTCGTGTCAGTGTTCAGCCGTATGACAAATGTCTGGAGTGAAAGTGGAATTCAACATTAAACCTACAAGAGGCCCAGCAAGCTGATGAATTTTTGATACACTGTCCAAAAGGCTTATAAACATTGAGTAAGTGAGTGATATTGAAGAGAGATAGATAGAGAGAGAGAGAGAGAGAGAGAGAGAAAGAGAGAGAGAGGGGAAGAAAGAAAGAAAGGATTTAACTTTAAATTATGTGATCATTTAGTTTCAATTTCCAATTTCCAATCTATATTATCCATCTATTCATGCTCCACCCGCCAATGCATTCTTGTGTAGCAACTGTTGTGAGGTTAGACATGTTTCACAAAACGTCATCACACACTATGTAACCTACTTGGCAACTGTAGAACACGACTCAGTTTATACCACAATATCTACATTTAGAGTGAGTTATACATTCAACCTAATGAGAAACTGTAGAACAGACTCAGTTTATACCACGATACCTACATTTAGAGCGAGTTATACATTCAACCTAAAGAGAAACTGTAGAACAGACTCAGTTTATACCACAATACCTACATTATAGTGAGTTATACATCCAACCTAATGAGAAACTGTAGAACATGACTCAGTTTATACCACAATATCTACATTTAGAGTGAGTTATACATTCAACCTAATGAGAAACTGTAGAACAGACTCAGTTTATACCACAATACCTACATTTAGAGTGAGTTATACATTCAACCTAATGAGAAACTGTAGAACACCACTCAGTTTATACCACAATACCTACATTATAGTGAGTTATACATTCAACCTAATGAGAAACTGTAGAACACGACTCAGTTTATACCACAATACCTACATTTAGAGTGAGTTATACATTCAACCTAACGAGAAACTGTAGAACAGACTCAGTTTATAGTTCCAGTTGTTTTTTTTGTTTTTTTTTTACTTTCTTTTGTCATGCAATATAATGAGCTCACATTTATGCGGCAAAGATTTATATTTTAAACTTGAATTCTTAATGTTTGTGAACAATGGCCATTAGGGTACATTAGCTTGCAATTTGACATTTAAAAAAATGTTGTTTACATCGTTGTTTGACAAACTGAAAACATGTCCCACCTCTTCTTTCAGTAGTTCTTTAATGATTTAATGTAAACCTTTGAGTCTCCGTTGGTACCTGCTCTCCTTAAACATAAACAACGGTCCCTTTTTTTTTCATCAGTATAGACCTAGAAAGCATCACACTTACTCTAACACTCAATGAGAGGAAGAAAGCTTTTCCATTAGTTTTACTGGAAGTGCATATCAACCGCAGCCTATGTTCCTTCCTCAGTAAGTGTCTAATGCTATAGCATGCTAGCTTTATGCTTTTATTCATCCTCTCTCCCTCTCTCTCTCTCTCTCTCTCTCTCTCTGTCTGTCTCTGTCTCTCTCTCCCTCTGTCTCTCTCTCTCTCTCCTCTCTCTCCTTTTTGATGCAGTTGTAGAACTGTAATCTATAGTGCTGGGTATTTGTTTCATATTGTCATAAAAAGTAGACATCATATGCTAGCTTTACTCTTATACATTATTTCTATACAGCTTTACAAACATGCCAGTAACATCTAGAATAAACAAATTTTGAAACCCAAAATGTCGTTATATTTGCTGTGGTAAAGTAAGACAGTCATAGGGCTGAAGCTTTAGCATTTTCCATTAAGCAGTTGCTAAATTAGCTTCCTTAGTTGTAGTAGCATGAACATGATAAGCATGTTAGCACATAGTTGATAGTGCTAAATGCTAATATTAACCCTGTAGGCTCTTAAAAGTCATATGTTCACCAGTTCTGTTTGAAAATGCCTGGCATTTCTGGTAGACCACGACAGACATTCTAAATAATAGGAATCAGGGGTTGCAATGTGTACAACATAAGTATTTTATTTAATGTCTAAAACGAACCAGTGGACCTGAATTTATTTTTATTAGTAATGTTGATAACAGTAAAGAAGTGGTTCATCTGGTGGGGCAATAAATAATTATTTTTCATTCAACATCTAAGCTGCTTATCCTCCTGGGTCGTGGGGTTGCTGAGGCCTATTGAGTGGAAGGCAGTAAATACCCAGAACAGTTCAGCAGTCCATCACAGGCCAATCACACAGACATACATACACATTTACACACTTATTCACACCTAGGGACAATTTACTATCTCTAACTTGCCGACTGCATGTCTTTGAACTGTGGGAGGAAACCAGAGCATCCAGACGAATCCCACCCAGACCTGTGAAGAACATGCAAACTCCAGACAGAAAGGACCCTGGTCATCTGGCCAGGGAATCAAACCCAGGTCCTTTTGGCTTACAGCACCCTGAATGTACCTCTTTGCCATAAATGACTTTTAAAATGATGAGGCCAAAAGCTTATCTCAAAACTTTTACAAAAGCATCAAACAGTACGTATGTGACTGCATTATGTAATAGCGTTCCTAGCATCTTTTGGAGTCTCTAAACTCTTCAGATGTCTGGGTACCTTCACAGCCCCTGTGAATAACTCTGACTCGGTACAACTTTGCTACAGTACTGTACATTAGAGCAGGCTTCTCAAACTGTTATCCCAGAAGGCTGCAGCCAACACTTTAGTTTCCCGCTTCAGCACACCCGCTTCAGCTCGTGAGCTCATTACCAATCTGATCCAGGTGTGTTAGAGCAGAGAGAACTAAACTGCAGTGCTGTGACCCTGCAGGGTTTGAGCTGGAGGGCTCTGATTGAAGGCAGTGTGGCCATTAAACCAGAATTAATGAGATATATGGGTGAAGTGTGTGTGCACACCCTTACCTGGTTATTACCTGAACAAATAAATCATAAATAAACAAGCGAGCAGGAAACGGAGAGATGATTAAAATGGATACTATGATGTGTCAGATTCCTTCCTTTCTGCCAAACACACACACACACACACACACACACACACACACACACACACACAAACACACACATCTACACACAAACACACACACACATGCTGGCAGCAAATCATTTTGATTAGCATCATGTCTCTACTGAAATCGCTCCCACCTGGTAGATTATTCTGGAACATTTCTCCTGCACTGTATCCTGTATCCTCTCTCTCTCTGTCTCTCTGTCTCTCTCTCTCTCTCTCTCTGAAGAGTGATTAGAAAGTGAGGTTCTATCCCACAGGGACTGCTACAGCACCAATAATGTATGCAGGAAAAAAAATCTATTAAAAAAGCTCCAGCAGCAGATCAATGTACCCGCTGATTCTTGGTGACAGGCAGAAACTACAATGCACTCATTAGGGCCAAAACACTGTCACTGCACAGAGAGAGAAGTTCATGTGTACGTGTGTGCATGTGTAACCAAGGCAAATTCTGCTAAGGATGCACTGGGCAATGAAAATTCTTGACCCTAAACTGAAAACCCACTGGCGTTGGTGATAAAAAAAGGACAATATAATTATTTTTGTTACTGTTTGTAAAAGTGTCAAACATGAACAAAAGTAAAAGAAGCATTTAACCTCTTTTTGCAATTGATATTATCATGGATGTAATGACACATTCAACCCACGATTCGGTTCAATTGCATTCTCGATACTGGCTTCACGATTTGATCTGAACCTTACTGACTGGTACCGATAGATTGCAAATGAATAAAATGTCTATTTCCAAAGGGTGGAAGTTGTATGAAAACCTCCTGTGGCTAAAATTTGGTATATTCCTTGTGTTTGTAGATATTATTGATGATTATCAAAATTGAATTACTTTGAAAAGGCCCTCACACTCAGTTAACTACAGTAGCAACAAATTTATACCAGAAATGCCCTATAACGATTGTGACTCTACACTAGATGCGACTCATGCATTATCCTGGTGAGAAAAAGATATTTTTGTGTCCATATTTGTTTTTTAAGTTAGTGTAACCTGCAAATGTACTTATTCCATACTTAATTAATCCTATATAGACACATACAAGCATAGCTGTTAGCTGGTAACTGTTTGAGAAGTTAAAATATTGAAAGCTTGATTCTGTGTTTATTTCGGACATCAGACTTTAAAACTTGTATGTACTAGGATGATAATGCTGTTGCTACGTGTTAAAGTATCAACTTGAACCACATATAGTTTTGTTTAGGGGCCTAGACTGCACAGTATAGTGCAACTAGAAACTGGTAGCCTTCCATGGCAAGCAGTGAAAATGTACTTGAATGGTGTATTTGTGCTTTATGTCTTCATGTAAAAAGTTTCATTGAGTTTGTTGAGCATGGTTAGTGTGTTTGGTGTAGAATGACCGTAAAATGTCTGAATAATAGATTGTATTTGTTGGAACACTGAAGATTGGTGATTGTGTTGCTTTCTCTCTGAAGTAGTTTATTGGACAAATTTCTCTCTCTCTCTCTCTCTCTCTGTTCTCTCTGTCTCTCTCTGCATGCCAACACTCTCCCAATTGCTCTTTTTCATCCCTCTATCCATCTGTTGTTTCCCGTAGACTTACATGGGATGTTTTCTCAAACTGCTCCTGTTTTGACAGCTAAAACCACCAAACCAAACCGAGGTCCTGCACACTCAGAACCAAAGAATGCTCACACCAGTGCATTCTCACAACTGTAATTTCCAATGCGAATTGATGCTTCAGTTGATATATTATCCGGCAGTTTACCACCTCATTGTGTCTGATACTGATGTCAATAACTGACTAGCTAAGTCAGACATTAAGATAGGATGCATGCAAACTGCGACACAGAATTTCGCCTTGCCTTAACCTTAAATGGTCCTGGTGATGGCATTTTTTGCATCCATTTGCTGTTTTAAAATAGAGAATAACAGAAAAATAATGCTCTGTAGTGAAATGCAATACACTAGTATTTTCTACTGCTTTATTTTGCACATGTTCATGTTCTTGCCCAGTGACCCTTTTACTGTATGGGACATGATGTCACCCACTACACTAGTTTGAGTAGATTAAAAAAATGGAAGTCCAGAGCTAGTGACTATAGTACCTGTGCAAGCAGAAAATAGGACTGTAACTCTAATATTAGATGGATAATAATAACTGCGTTTTCCCACTTATTGGTGAATAACATTGCCACTAGTTTCAGCCCCCTCTACCATAATGCAGTGTGTGATGTTCCAGCTCTCTCTCAGGCTGGCTCTGAGCCGCTGGATTACGCTCAGAGACGTCTGAGCTCGATTGCTCTCGGCTGGAAGGAAGAGAGGGGGCTTATGGGAGTGAAGCTGGGTTCAAATTAATTGAGCTGCATCTAGGGATGCTGTGGCAGTGTTACAAGACAAAGAAAGAGAGAGAGTGTGTTTGTGTGTCTGCATGGCATTCGAGTTCTGATCCAAAAGGTGTCATGTGGTGTGTTGGCATGTAGGGGAATTATTTTATAATAGGCTGTCAAACGGTTAAAATAATTAATCACATTCTTTTTTGTAATTAATTATGATTAATGGAATTTGTCTTATTTTGTCAAATTCTATCCCAATTAAAGATTTGTTGCCATTTTAATAGCAGTATTTTCTTTGTAAATGTGTGATCATTTGCTGATGTAATTGACATTGTACTGATGTAATGGTTTTGTACTAGAACTCATGTAGAACTACATAGAACAACTGGACCTTCCTTCTGTTACTTGACAATGATGCTTTATTTTATTGGTACTATCTAACACACTGTTGTTAAATAGGACACACTTCTGCACATATAAATGCAAAACTGTTGTTTATTTGCAGAATTTAACATATTGATAAATAAATAAATAAATAAATAAATAAACAAAAACATAAAACGTGGCCTGTGCAAAAGTTATGCTACATTTTGCATGTTATATTTATGTTATATTTTTTCAGATATGTCAGACTCGAAATAGAAATAGTGCCCTAAAATGATCAGAATATTTAATTTTAAGCCACTTTTAAAGTTGCTCTCTGTAGACAGTGTTCTATTATCAGGAAAACATGTTTGACCAGGGGGTGCCCAAGCTTTTGCATGACGTCGAAAATATAATGCACATTAATCCAACAGATGAAGCTTATTTTGTTTTGTTGCACTATAAAAGAAAAGAAACATACAAAGTGCAAAATGAGGAAATTGAAGGGCTGATGGTTCCAGTACTAGATTAATTGACTTTTAGTTGATAGATTAAACAATTATAAAAATATTAATCAATTGCAAACCTTCTTTCATTTACTCTGTTGAATAAAAAAAATATGAATATGAAGATATATGTATCTATATATATGAAGGCACTATAAGTGAATATGTATATATATATATATATTAGGTCTGTACCCGACTCAGAATTTTGTCAGTCGAATCGGATTCGCCCCTCCTGGCCGACGATTCGACTATTGGTTCATGTGTTTTCTCCATATACATTATCTAGTAATCAGTAAATCAATCCGCATACGGTTCAGATCTGATGTCCTCCTCATTTAGAAAGTCAGCAGAGTCACAGGATCATATTACTGAACTAAAAGAGACGTGGCATATGATGAACGATCTGGAGCCTGATTTAATTACAGAATATAGCGTCGGGCAGCGAGCACGTATTTATGCTAAACATTAGCGCTTCTAGCCTGTCTTTATAATTTCACTTTTAACAGCTCCTTCAGTAGGATGACCCTTCGTCTTTCATCTCTCATAAATAATGAACTCCTAAATAAAACCAAATTAGTCAATATTTAAATTATTTTTAGATGAAAAGGAGAACGGTAGACCTGAAACCGTTTAATTATTATATCACCTGCGCTGAAATAATTATTCCTCGTTTATCGGCAGCATATTAAGTGACTGTACTTATCTTTAAATAAAAATAATCTTAGCTGTAAACGAATAAATAAAAATATCTGTAATTTAGGTTCTAAAATAATGGAATTATAATAAAACAAACGTCTTCGTTTTTTCCTTCACCGCAAACAGCCATTATGTCTAAAACGAAAGTCAGCTCACTGGTTTGAAGCAGTGTTGGATGTCTGACTAAATG
>CM067500.1:21622149-21648177 GCA_034552555.1 Semaprochilodus insignis | reverse complement strand
TATATATATATATATATATATATATATATATATATATATATATATATGAATGTATATATATATATATGAATGAAAAAATAAACATTCACATGACTCTTGACTTTACTCTCGCTGTTTTTCCATCCATCTACTGTATCTATCTATCCTTGTGCTGATGGAAGAAGGCAGCAAAAAAAGATCAACAGCGAGCCATTAGCAAGGATGTCATAAATAAACAAAGAGATAAATAAAAATAGCTCATAATGAATAAACACATGAAAATAGGGCAGTGCTTAGCTCACTAATGAGACAGCTGCATCCATCAATTATCGATCAACAGGGAGAGAGTGCAAGAGAGAGAGAAGAATGCTTTAGCTCATCATCATTGATTACTCTGGGCAGTTAAACGGCTGTAATTCAGATGTGGTAGCACTAGAGGTGTAAAAATGGCAGGATCAATCAGAGAAGAAGAACAGAGGAAGAGAGAAACGGCAGAACAGGTGACTTTAGGGGAAAGATAGGTAGACAGACAGACAGACAAGAAACATTCCTGTTCACGTTATACCAGTGTCAATGAGCCAGATTCAGCAAATGCATTTTATACATTGTTCCTGTCATCCCAAAGCCTTATCTCTTTGTCCATTTATTTTTGTTTGTGCATGTATTTATTTATTTTTTTTTTTATGTTTTACATCATTTAAAATAGCATCTACCCTTATGATTGTGTGAGTATTCCATGATGAATGGATCAGCAGTCCAAAAGCAAATCCATTGTAACTCATTGTAAGAGCTGTATGTTAAGGTTTAAGTAAATTTGGATGATTCTGCAGATTATAAATTGTCAAAATTTACATTATCATCTGTGTAGATTTACTATGTACAAATTTGTTACATACGTAGTTGTGTTCTCCTGAAGTTGGATAGCTTTTATGTTGTCTTAAAAAAGTCAGGAGCTTTGGTTTAGGCAGGTGGTAGGTGATGACCGCACAGCTGTCAGAAATCGTCAATAGCATGGTGTTTTGATATTTCAAAATGTTGCGTGTTTGGAAAATGTGTCTGTTTTGTTTTGTATTGTATTGTGTTTGTTTCATCCTATGCCACTGCTGGAGACACTACTCCCTCTCGGCACAATCAGTACATGAGTTTATAGTAGGCTTTGTCAAATGCAGACCTGGAAAAATAAAGAAAGCATTGCTCTGAAATCAGTCAGGAGGGGACAACAGTCAAGAAGAAAAGCAGAAGAGCAGATGAACTGTGTGCTTAGAGTCAGCAGAGAGAGGGAACACTGAGCTGTGCTTAATATTCCAACATGGCTGTAAAAATAAGAACTGTGGTCCTTTTCTGTACTGCTGTGTTTAACCCCAGAACTGAGTGGGTTTTTTTCGGTCATGACAGTGTTACTAAAACAGTTTAGCTGACTCTCATTCTTTCCGAAATTCTCTTTCCCCTAGTCCAGGCACACACATGATAACAGCAAGCCTAAGCATATTAGTAACACATTTTTACCTGCTGTATTTCCCTCCCTCTACTGTCTCAGCAATCTTCTTGCTGTGCCTGCTGGGCAATCCAGTGCGAGTTTGTAGCAGTGCCACTTAAACCTCTGTGTAATCTGAACATAACGTGTGCACACTTACTCTATGCTTTCTTGTTCTAAAAGGGGATTCCGGTAGTAATGAACTATAACACGATATTTAACTCTTAAATGACTACACAAACACCTTTAATAACATGGTTTTATTCAACATGATTTATTTTCTATGTGTGACATCATAAAATAATTGAAAAACCTGAGTAACTGTGTAATAGAATGACTTTACAAATAGAATGGGATGCTTTGGAGCAGTCATTCATAAGCCTAAGCTCACCGTGTCCAATGCCAAGTGTCGGCTAGACATTTAAACATCCCATTATTTATATTTCAAGCTGCTTTATTAGCTCATAGTTCACCATTTGTGTTTCTGTGTTTCCAACATCTTCTACCCATATACAGCTTCTCTCATTCCTGTTCTGTAGAAGTGGAATATTGGTATTGATGCGCAACACTATTGGTCCGATGTCAGCCGAAAATTGCTACATGGGATATCGGAGAGATAAAAAGATTTGACCTGTATCTTGTTTCTGTGTAGTAGTAGAGTATTTGAGTAGTTTCAGCATTAAATCCTACCTTGAAATGATGTCCAATGAAGAGTTTTACTTAAAATAGCTGATTTAAAGCTTAGTAGGTTTTCAAGAGAAAAAAAAAAACCACACACCTGTGTGATGGTTTTAATATCGCTCTCAGTGCTAGGAAAGAAAAATGGTATTGTGCCATCTCTAATTTGGGTATAATGATGTCAACAGTATTATTAGTTTCTATTAAAAGTATGCGTGTTGGATTTTTGACTATATTCAACTTTGACTGCTTTGTGAATACACTGCATACTATATACGCAAACCTGATAGAATTAATGTTTAGTGTACAGATGAGACAGCAGTTGAGTTTTACATTTACACCCATGTTTTTGTAAGAACCTAAAATGTTTTCTTTCTAGTGCCTGTGTTTTAGATATTAAAGTGGTGCTAACTCAACATGCACCACTGACTCCCTGTAATTCAAGTCTAAGCGCAATAAGTCCAGCTTTGTTGTTTCGTAAACGCAGAGCACACACATACAGCGGGTTTTTATGAGCTTATCTCGCCCTAAGCGTGGATGTCATTAACTTTTTATTGTCGTTATATCCGTTTGTCCGTCTCAGTCATATCCAGAGCGTTTAAGTAAGGGAGAGAGACAGGCTTTGGCTTTTTATTTCTTTTTTTTTTTCTTTTTTCTTTGCTTTCTTAAGCCTTTTGGCTTTGACTGCTTCAGTATGTATATTTTCAGCTGAATTCATGTAGCCGGACTCTCATAAACAACAACATGTTTGATATTCAAAGAGATTTTCCAGACAGATGAACGAGGTAAAGCTGTCCAGAGGACAAAAGAAAACAGGTTTCTGATAGTTGCCATTTTTTAAAAAGTCTTTCCCTCTTTCTTGTTCAGTTTGCGACATCTGCATCTTCACTCAGGCTGATGTTGACAACTCTCAGCACAGCATCGAAACATCAGAGTTTCACAGTATAATTAGGATTTATCTCCACACTAATTACAGAGAGAAAGTGAGAAATAAAGAGAGAGAAAAAGAAAAAGAGTGGGGAAGAGAGAAAAGAGGAGAAAGGGAGCTAGAAATGGGAATAAGTGTGAGACAATAAAAGAGAGAGGGGGAAAGAGCGAAAAATGAGAGAGAAGCAAGGGAGAAAAAGACGAGAGACACTTTAAAGAAGCAGTATGTAAGATTTTTAGGTGAAAACATTACAAAATTAGCTAAAACAGAACAACAGAATATGATACAGTTTTGACCTGATGTTGAAGATGTCTATGTATCATGTTGCCGAGAGATCTATTGAAGTTAACATGCTAACCATCTAGCCCTGGCCTTTCCTGTCTCATAATACCACTTTGCACCTCAAGAGGCAACAGTGAGTCACTGTAGCATCGAGTCAAGTCAGTCCAACATGAGAGGATGATGGTGTAGCACTGTTCTGATGATCAATCGTGTTCAAGAGTAGATCATTTAAGGACAGGTAGCCAATGAAAGTAAAAGGAAGCTCAACAATGGCTGAAACTCTTGGTAAGCAACCATTATAACATCCGCCACTGCCCGCTCACAACAAGTATTCACGTTCTGCAGCAAACAAAAGAAATGATGTAAATAAAAGGAAAACGAGAATTAATATTGGCACTGTTTTCCACCACTGGAGACACTTTTGATGATTCAAGGGATGAGGTTTGATGCTGAACCTGTTTCTTTTAGACTGGTAAGATTTGAAGATGCAGGAGGAGGGACTGTGCAGTTTCTGGTGATATGTTGCACCTTATTGTTTGGAGTATGAATTTGACAGGCTGAACCAACTTACAACTTGTTCCTTTAATGCACTGATTCTGTAATGTAAGACTTTATATTATTTATAGTGGAATTATGGTATAATTTACCCTAGACAACAATCTCAGGCTGTTTTTAATTGATAGAAAAGTAAAATTGTTTTTGTTTTTTCTATAAACACTGATTTGATTAGAAAATTGATTAATTGAGTTTTTAAATTATTTGTTTTATGGATCAAAATGCTTATGGCTCTAAATGTGAAATCTCATTTCTGACAAAGTGTCTTTTTTTCCATTGCCTTGTATTAAGGTCACTATCTGATTTGCTTTATTACCTTCATCAGTAAGTTAATATAGTGCTTGCCTCAATTTCACACAGTGACGCTCCAGTGCAATCAGGCCTGCCGCTCTGGGAGTGTGCATATCTGCAATACAAGTCAGTCATTTTATTGTAGTAAATCAGATCACAGCAGAGACATGATGAGGTGGGATTTGGTGTCTTTGCTTCTCTACCAATCACTTGACGATACAATACATGACAGCATATAAAAACTTAATATAGTAACATGTTGTAACTAAATGTGATCAGTTTGTCAAAACCATAGTAACCAGTATTAGCACTATTACTATTACTAAGAGTGGGTTTCTATGAGGAGGGGTCTGGGATTTGTGGGATTGCTGTCCATGGTGCTGACTGTTTTATTTTGTTCAAAACACAACCCACAATGTACTGGAACTATTATCTAACTGACAGAGGAGATTATACTGTAGTTAAAAATTAGGACCATAATTATTAGCTCTTCTGATGCTGAGCACACACACACATACACACATACACTAACCTTTTACTCATGATGCCCCATCATGTGTAACGCTGTTAACAGCTGGCCACTGTAATCACCACAGATTCGTGACTACATGTAAATCTCTCTCTCTCTCTCCTCTCTCTCTCTCTCTCTCTCTCTCTCTCTCTCTCTCTTTCTCTCTTTTTAATGTCTCTTTCTCTCTCTCTCTTCCTCTTTTCTTGTGTCTACGTTAATCATTTGTAAATTAATATAAATGGTCCTGGGCTACAGGGCGCACAGAGAGAGAGTGAGTGAAAAGGAGAAAGAGGGTGTCATGCCCTACATCCCTCCAGTGATACATAGAGGTCCATAACAAGTTCCTGTCAATCACAAATATAGAAAATATATACAAATATAGGAAAAAGAAGCAGAAAAAAGAAGCATTATATAATTAGATTGGTATGCAGCGTTTGTTCATAGCTACTCTTTCAATGAGGTGGACAGAATGTTGGACACAAATTGCAGCACACTACCAGGATTATGTCAAAATACCACTAAAACACTCTAGAATACAGGCCCCTATAAATAACAGCTTATTTATTATCTAATGACCTGTTAATGATAAGAAATAATTATGCAATTTTATGTGAGCATTAATAATTATATATGAATTAGCTCAAGCTGAACCAGAGAAGAGAGAGGGAAATAGAGAGACATTGCTAGTGTCTGGCTTGAATCATTTATATGTGAGGTTTTCCGTTTCTTTTGAAGCATTCACCTTGAACAGGTAAATCTGTGTAACTCTGTCTGCGATACTGAAATAAACTGTTCCTTTTGCCCTGTCACATTTACATTCACAGCTGGCAGCATTCAGCCTGAGTGCTCTCCAAGGTCTGCAAAAGTTCATATAACTTAATCATAGACATGAACTTGTTATATTCAAGTGTGTCTGAAGTATTTCGCCTCACAGAACTCACACACACGTCGTTCTCCCGAGACCGCTGTACTTTATGAGGTCCAGAAAAGGCCAGCAGCGTGCACATCACAGAGGGACACAATTCAGAGTGATCTGATCAGTACGTCTGTGTGCATTAATCACAGACGTTTATAAATCAAATTAATGATAAATCTAATTATTGTAAAGTGCCAGGAGGTATTTTTGAATGTCGCTGTCCATGGTGCTCTGTTGTGGCTCAGTTAAGACTTTGGCTGAAAGTTTATTTTTCCAACATACATGGAATTCACCATTAGTAAAAGTGTGTCATGATAAAATGGGTTTTACTGCATGGTTGCAACAAATTGGTTCAAAGTTGGACTTTCATGCATAAAGTCAAGATATTTTCGTTGCAACACAAAAAATAATACTTAACTGCAGTTTGAGCCATAGCCTGTGTGTGGTGTGTATAAAAACTAGCTTTTCAGATTTGTCTCTCTCTCTTTTTCCTCTCTCTCTCTCTCCCTCTCTCGCTGTGGGATCAACCTTCATTTTAGTGTGAAATCGAAGCTTTTTGCATGCCTGAACATAACATGCCATCACACAGAGGCCAAAGGTTGCATCTCATATCCCAGCTGAGCTACAGAGAGAAAGAGAATATTTCATGATCCCTCCTCTCGACTGACCTCTCTGTCATTAGGTTTGAGTTGGAACTGGCCCCGCTTGACCAGCCCACATATAATGCATTACACACAAACACTCTCACTTCTCTCTCTCTCTCTCTCTCTCTCTCTCTCCCCCTCTCTTTCACTTTCTCTGCACAGTGGGGGAAACATATATTCAAACCCTTTTTTTGTTATTTAACATACATACAGTAGTAATATACAGCAGTAATTTCTTTTCATTTTTATGCACAGTTTGAACACAATTTGAGTTTAAAATATTGAAAAAAACATAAAATAGAAGATGCAACATTTGCACAGGTCACATTTTATGTTTTATTTTTCCCCAGTGTGCTAAATTAATAAACAGTAATTGAGCATTATGAGTCCAGATAAGTGCTGTCTGTAGAGGTTGTGCAAGTCCTTTCAAGTGACTGCTGGATTCTCCCTTACCTTGGTTACCTTAATGTCTTTCAGACTATGTCACTAGTGTAATCTATCCAATTGTGTATTACTGAAATCACCTGTGTTAACAGAGATGTTTAATGTTGATACTGTCACTCTGTCATTTGTTTCATGCGAGAGTTGTTTAATAATGTTGTCCCTGTGAACTTGACTAAGATCCTTCACCTTAATTACTTGTTGTTGAGTGAAAAGTTCCTGTCTTTTGAAGTGACACCAGTTGCATTTTGCCCAAGATTAGCAACATTAGTTTGTAGAACTGCAAGTACTTAATAACACTGGAAAGCACATGCCGAGAGATCTGAGACCATTCCTCCATACAGAATCTCGCCACTTCCTTTAGATTCTGAGATCCACACTTGTGGACTCTGCTCTTCTGGTCATGAGGTTTAGGTCAGGGACTGGGATGGCCATGGCAAACCCATGATTCTGAAACATTTTTGTGTTGATTTTGATGTGTGCTTTGTATCATTGTCCTGCAGGAAGGCGACCCTCAGCCTGGTTTAGGCTTCCTGGCTGAGGTGGTCAGGTTTTGATTTTATTTCTGCTGGTGCTTGATGGAGTCTGTGATTCTGTGCAACTAAATAAAAATTGTCCAGGGCTTTTGGAAGATAAAACAGCTCCACAACATCACAGGTCCACCACAGAGAGGTTGAGGTACCTTTCTGCATGGCTGTGTTTGATGTCTTCTGACCATAGAACATGGCCCAACTGAAGGAAGTAATATCTGGCAAAATCTTCTGGCAACCCTCCTGAACAGCTTGTCGTCATGCAGGTTTCATTTCATTGTAGTTTCAGAGAGGAACTGTCGTCCTGACGCTGTGTGTGGTCAATATAGACGTATGTCCTCTTCCTGGCAGAATTTTCTCCGGTTGCTTTTAAGATATTGCCCTGATTGTGGAAACAGTCGCTTTTAACTGCTATGCTGTTTTCTTGTATCTATTTCCTGATTTGTGCAGCTCAACATCCTTTTGTCTCACATCAAAGCTATTTTCTCTTGTCTTTCTGATGGTCTTTCTGAGTGATGGATGACTAGTTAATTTGGCTGGTGTTTCACTTCAAATTTATCCCCCAGTGAACGTCATTGCTGGCCATTAAATTGATTGTAAATGCTCACACAAACTTTAAAAACAAAATATGAATAGGAATATACTTCAGATACATTTCAGACGCATGCAGATTTGAGAAAAATGTGATAAGGTTCTTTCGAGCATTCCTTTCTAATATTTTGAATGAAAGATCACAAGATCAAAAATATAAATAGTTGAGAGGTTTAATGCGGTTTTACACATTTTAATCTCTCTACTTTTAATACTTTCATTTTAACCTCACTCGTTCTTTTGGCAGCTTTTAGGGTGTGTGTGTGTTAGAGAGAGAGAGAGAGAGAGAGAGAGAGAACTGAAGGATTGAAAAGACTGAGCGTGAAGTGAGATTCAAATAAGAAAAAATATGCCAGGATAGACTCTCTCCCTTCACGTCCTCACTGTTCAAGCAGCATTAATGGCAAAGCTGTAGTTTTCCATGCTGTTATAATGAAAGCCTGCGGGGGGGATTTCAGGATTTGAGAGGATTCCAGACTTCAGGAATATGAAATGTATTATTTTCTCTTTCTCTCTCTCTCTCTCTCTCTCTCATTCTATAACACTTAAATTATGTTTGAGATGATTACTCTGTCACTCGATTAAAATAATCTATTAAAATGTACCTTTTTAGTCAATCCCCAATGACAGCTCTAATCAGGATATTCAGATTTTTAGTCAAAATGCAGGCCGAAGATTCCACTAAAGCATTAGCTAATGCCAGTCACTTAGGTAACTACTTTACTTACTAATTAACTGTTTAACTCACTGAGGGTCGCTATTAGCGCTTAAGTCACTTCTGTGTGCGTAATTGAACAAAAGGCCTGAATCCTGCTTCAGCAGATGGTTATATTATGAAACAATTCCTCGAGAAACAAAAGAAAGTATCCAAAGTTTGGGCTCATTTAAAAGTGCCTATTGTAAACCCTAACTAACCTACCACAATAACACATTATCAGTGCTTCAGCATTTCATCAGAAAACATCCAACCTACGCATCCAGTCCACAGAACAGACGCAACCTTAGTGTTAGCATTTAACGTAAATCAGCATGATAGCTAATTGAAATGAAGGCTAGTAAGAATGTACAGTACATTTATTGTGGTTATATGTAATCACGAGTTACGGATGTAAATGAATATAGTAGCTAGTTATGATGACCCGAAATTAGCTAACAATTGCATTTATGGTATCATTAAGATGAGTCATGCACAAACACACAGTAATATGCACTTTTACTTTTACTGAAGGAATCACTGTAAAACTCTTGTTGTAAAAAGTTAACTCATAGCTGTCAATGAATCTTCAAAAAAACTTAACAGGAGGGAAAAAAAGGTTAATGTAAGATAACAAAAAGAGATTTTAATCAAGGTTATACAGTAGAACTGTGTCAGGCATACTGATGGAACTCCATTTTATACCCTTGGGATTAGTTGGGGCTGATCTAGAACTAACTAATCTAGAACTAAACAGAATGCAATCGAACATCTAGTGTAAAGTCTTTCCAGAAAAACAGACGCTGTTACTGTATCAAAAGGAGGAACGAGTGCTCTAGTAGGCCTAATACCTGTAATTTCAGAAGAGCAGGTGTCTACAAATGTTATATATAGTTTATATGTAAAATCGCTAAAACCCCCTCCATGTTTAAAGTGTAACTCTACACACATGCACACACATAGTGTCTGCCACACTCTCATACCATCTCACTTTTTGTTTAGCCCCCGAGACAAACAGCATGTGCAGACCTGCTTCTCACTGTGTACAGTTAGAGTGTGTGAGCAGTGAAGACAGGACAGAGAGAGAGAGAGAGAGAGAGAGAGAGAGAAGCAGTCCTAAACAGAATTGAGAGAGATTACTGTATATACTGTCAGCAGATTAATAGTAATAAGATTAATAGTAATAATAATAACTGAAGGTATGGAGAATCTAATAAACATCTGTTATTAGTTATTTTTTATTGTACTGTTATTTATATTACGGTGTTGATCTGTTGATAATCATGCGATGGAATAATATATTGTGTACTTGGGGTGTTTCTCTGCCAGTAATTTGAGTTATGAATGTTATGTTTATTGGAGTGGTTGACTTATCTGTTTTTGTACCTTCTGTGCTGTTTTGTTGTTGTCGGTTTTGTTCTATGAAAACACGATCTGATGAATCCAAGCGTGGCTGCAGAAAGTGAAAGCCTGTCACTCACTGCCTATCTTTCCCTCCCTTTCTCTCTGTCCTTTTTCACCCCCAACCCCGACCTGTCTTTTTCTTGAGAGTGGTGGGAAACCTCACTGGTTTGGCGCTAAGTGAAAATGAAAAATTATTTTTAACACCTTGTTAAGATTTTCCTATAGATTAACATTTCTCCCTCATTATCACGATGCACTTTGCAGCTGCCGGCGCGTGAGAGATTTCATTAAAGGAGAGGCTTAATTAGGAAGGTGCTGAAACGTAATTAATGAGAGCTAGGCTAGCTGCAGGATTTCTGGGGCGAGAGAAAGAGTGAAAGAAGAGAGAGGGAGAAAGAGAAAGAGAAGGGGAAAGACAGGGCTGTAGAGTATGACAGTTCTGAATGCATTTGTGATTGAAAAGTATTCTGTGCAAAGATAAATATTGATGCAGTGAAACACGTACGATCTTTTGTGTTGCTGTCACTGCTTTTTTGTTGAACCAGTGTGGTAAACAATGTGCTTTTCTGCCTTCTTGTTGGAGTATTGCAACCAAAGGCTGACACATTTTGGCAACTAACTTCTCATATCCAGGGCTGTATCTAGCTTTTCAGGGTCCAAAAAAGACTTTAAGGGGGTGCCTCACATCCTGCTATCAGATGTACTGCAAAATTACAGGCTAACTAGTGGCGGTAACCGTAAGCTGTGTAAGTTCATAACTGACAAATTATGTGTTGTTGATAATTGAATGCTTGTTTGGGTTTCTAATAGCAATTTAAGTCTCTGTCTAATCTCAGTGAGAGTTTCTAAACCTAGATTATTCATAGGCTGAGTATCTAAACATGGATTATCAGAGAAAGCTGTTTATCACTGTTGCAAAACAAATTAAATGTGTCTGTTAGGTTTTGTAAAGCTGAAACACAATCAGGAAGCCCTTGTAAGTTGAGTCTGCTTTGTTAGACAGAACCCAGACCGACTACTTTTTGTTATACTACAAGGTAAACAACTGACATAATGTTAACCACACGCAAAAAAGAAAAGAAAAGAAAAGAAGAACATGAGCTTTTCACCTTACCTTGCTGTTGTTCTATTTTTCAGCACCAGATGCAAACCTTTTTTGAGACATAATTAACCAGTTGTTTTTTTCACATCACCAAAATAATGGTACAGTAATATCCCAGAAGTTGTTATGGAGCTCCCTGGTGGACACGGGGCCCTGAGCAGCTGCTTATATCGCTTATTAGATAGAGCCTTTATTAGTCACTGATTAATTGTTAACCAGTAAACCTGGACACGATCCATGAAAACATGAAACACAGCACTGTTCATAGTCTAGTAATATTTGCTACATGTTATTAGCTCAGTTTTGCCAAAATATATGGCCTGACTGTATATCCACATGAGCAAGGGTCAGTTTTCGACTGCTTCACGTCTGTGTATAAGGTTAAACTCCTGGCCAGTGACTCGAAAAGCATGGATTTTTAGGGTGGTTAACCTCTGCTGTATCTCTTTATCCACAGCTCTGACACTGTTAGTTACAATGTTTGGATTTAATTAAGTAAATGAGCAAGAGCTCATGGCGGTTGAATGTGTATGTAGGGCAGAAGTGGAAACAGAAGGATGCAAATAGGAGAAAAAGAAAGGCAAGAATAAACTGAAACATTAGGGATATACATAGCAAGATAGTGGATGGAAATGGAGAGAGTAAGAAGAGAAGAAGGAAAGAAAAAGAAGTAAAGAGTAAAGGAAGAGGGGCAGAGAATGAGAGAGAGGAAGCAAGGAACAAAGAAAAAAAGAAGCAATAGAGAGAGGCAACAGAAGTGGAGAGAATAAGAGAGATACAGGGACAGGAAAAAGAGAGATAGAAGAGAAAGAGTAGAGAGATAAAGAGACAGTTGAGGGAAAGAGGTGAGATTAAAGAAGTGGAGCAACAAAAAAGTACAGAGAGCAAAGGAAGGAAGAAAAATGCTGTATTTCTCTACTATTCTCTTTTTCTCTGTATCTCTGTACTGTTTCCTTCTCTCCTTCCTTTTCTCACTACACCTACCCCGACCCCCACTCCTCTTTTTCTCTCTCTCTTTCTGTCTCTCTCTCTCTCTCTCTCTGCTGTGTTCCCAATCTTAGGATTTGCCATCTATCATCTGCTCTGCTGTCAAAATCTGTGACAGCCTCATTCTGAACCAGAGAGAGAGAGACAGGGAGACACAGAGAGAGAGAGAGAGAGAGAGACAGAAGGAGAGACCGAGAGAGAGAGAATTGTGGTTGTGCTGATTTGCTTTTTTATGGTAAAAGTTTAGTGTGGGATCGGTCAGGTGTTGAACAGAAATAGCTTCTTCTTTTTCTGTCTTTTTCTGTGTATGTGTGTGTGAGAGAGAGAGAGAGAGAGAGAGAGAGAGAGAGAGAGAGAGAGAGAGATGTTGTGGCTGAGAGAGGCCCACACCTGCGCCTGCACCTGCGTGTCCTTGGAAGAATCAGCTATTTTTTCTTTTTCTTTTTCTTTGTAGCGTGTGAAAATAGAGCCATAATCCAGCTCAGCTTTGTTTATTAACCAGTCACATTCATTCACCTGACGTCAGCTCATATTATCACTGTTAATAACTATGCTTGCGGTTTATGTGATAGCTAACTTAAATATTGCTCAGAGCAATCTGGCTTGGCAAGGTAAGTCTCCTACATTCACGCTTGTTGTTGTCAAACTTAATCAGTTTTGTCTGTCTTCAAACTGCCTAAAATGAATCGATCAGTTATTACTGACTCAGGTTTTTTTTTTTTTTTTTTACAGTGGTTGTGACTGGAACCAGGAGTCGCAATGTGTACAGTCCAAACATAGCCACTTTATTGAGTGTGTTTACATGCACCCCAATATTATGATCATGATAGATTTCAGCGGTTTTTATTTTCATCATTGATTATGTAAACACCATACTTCAGTTTCTTGGATTGGATTACTGCCATTGTTAATTTCTAGAAATCTGGTTAAAAGGAAAAATATAGCTTAGTTATAGTTCAGTGCATGTGTACTAGGTTTGTATTTTTTGTTTGCATTTTTATCATTATCACCATAACCGAATTGTTGCAACTGCTCTAACAGAACAAATTGAATTACCTCATTTGCACAGAACCAGAACGATGCTGGCAAAAATGGTTACAAAAGAGAGAGCATCTCTGCACTACCATTAACCCCTAAAATTGAACCCTGAAATCACTTTGCTGGAGTTTCACTCGCTACTGTCACTAAACTGGACTGTGTTATTCCAACTAACTGAAAGTAGGCAGGTTCTAAACAACAAAAACATAGCTACTGTGCTACTGATAACACAGCCATACAACAACAGCACAACTTAAACTACATCAGGTTTATCCAAAACGGTCCGACCTTGCACCCACATATAATGTAAATATTTGAAATAAACTCTTAATGTAGGTATTGTGGTATAAACTGAGTCTGTTCTACAGTTTCTCATTAGGTTGAATGTATAACTCACTCTAAATGTAGGTATTGTGGTATAAACTGAGTCTGTTCTACAGTTTCTCATTAGGTTGAATGTACAACTCACTCTAAATGTAGGTATTGTGGTATAAACCAAGTTGTGTTGTAGAGCTTCTTATTAAGGTGAGTGAGTAACTCATTCTAAACTGCGCATTGTCATATAAACTAAATAAATAAATACAAACAAACTGAAAAATGACATAGAATTAAAAAGAAAGAAAGAAAGAAAGAAAATTTCTATTGCTTGATTTTGTTTTGTTTGATATGTTGCAGTCATATCTATCCCTAAGCACCTTTTAGTTGATTGTATCCTTAATATTTGGTCATGGTTAAATTACGTCATGTCATTGGCTATCATCATTTTTCAGATCCTTAAAATCAGTATTGCCAAAATTGTAATATTGGTCTGGCCCAGTACAGTATTTACAGAAAGGTCATTACAGGAAAGAGAGATAGTGGTTAAAGTGATAGAGAACACACACACAGAGAGAGAGAGAGAGAGAGAGAGAGAGAGGGCTTTATTCATCTAGAGTTAAGATTCTGGAAGTTAGGTGAAGCCAGCAGCCAGCTTTGAAGTGTGTGTGTGTGTGTGTGTGTGGGTCTGTGTGTGTGTTTTGGACACTCCACTTTCATAGTTGACTGTGTGTCAGCCAAACATAACAAAACTTTACCACCACATGGGAGAAAAAACCTCAGCAGGAGTCTGCCTCTATCTTTCTTTCATTCCCCCCCCCCCCCTTTCTTTCTCTCTCTCTCTGGTTCACTCTGCTCCACTCCAACTGCTCGCTCTTGTTCTTTTCTATCCTCCCAGCACTCTCTCTCTCTCAGGTCAGCTTCTGTCCTACATACAGTCCAGCCTGACTGAACTTTTTTTTGCTCAGAATTCCTAGCTGTAGACCTCATGTGCCACCTGCATGGTCCTGAGAGAGATTAAGTGATAAAAATCAGTATTCAGTTTTCAGTGTGTAACTACATCTGGAACTGGAACTACATCTGTACTTGTTTTGCTGTAGTCTGTATGTGTAATTAGTTAATAGCATAATTGCACATAGAATTATAGTTACATTTAATTTTGTATTGAAGAGGTTTAGTTATGCACTGTTTTAGCACGCATATGGGACATGACATGTGCATATGGGACATGACATGATGTGTTCCATTGTTTATAATGCATATGACACTTTATTATTACATATGGGTAGTACGTATATTTTGTCCATGTTCTAAAGTCCATTTCAGATTAAGGAGCACTTTTTAGTTCTACAGTTACAGACTGTAGTCCATCTGTTTCTTTTCATACTTTGTTGGCCCTTTCAACATGCCACCACCGCGTCAGTGTCACTGCAGTGCTGAGAATGATCCGCCATCCAAATAATACATGCCCTCTGGGGGTCCTATGAGGGTCCTGAGAAAGGTGGTTAATAAAGTATGCAGAGAAACCGATGGACTACAGTGTGTAATTTAGGAACTACAAAGTGCATCTATATGGTACATAGAGCTGATAAAATGAACAATGAGTGTAGAAACAAGGTGATGTACTTAATGAAGAGTCCAGTGGGTGTATGTGTGTTGTACTCCTGTTAAGTATTTTCCTGCTCCTCATTTGTCAGTGCACACACACTTGACTGAATTCTGTCTCACTCCTTCTGCTTATAATGACTATTTAAATCTATGCTCAACAAAATGAAAGTCTTATTAGCACCTGCCCAACATGCACACACCCACACACACTCCCCTCTGTACTGAGGAGTACTGTATTGAGTACACTACATATGAATTTTAATTAGTTTCAATCCAGTTAATCCTGTGCTGTAACCAACGTTAGAATTGTCTCTCTCTCTCATTTACACACATTCTCTCTCTCAGGAGAAAAAATCATATCCCACATTTCCCCAGCTCAATCACTCCTAATTAACTGGATTGATTGTTTAGAGAAGTAGATGCTGACACACACACAAACATGCACACACACATACGGTTTCCCTGTTAGTGAAAGACATGTACATTTCTAAATATGAGTTGATTGTCATGGAAGTATCAGTGTCAGGCTATTTATATATATTTTTTCTTTACCTGATATTTTCTTTCCTGGTGTCTTCCATTCTCTTTTTCTTTTTTCTTCTTTGTCTTATTTGTCTTTGTCCTCTAGTTCCCTTTTCTCTCTGTCTTCTTCTCACATTTTCTTTTTTTGGTCTTTCTATAGGTCTTTTCCTTTTTCTTTTTAGGTTTTTTTCTCTCTCTCTTTTCCTTTTCCTCTTTCTCTATTTTCTCATTTCCCTCTTTACTTCTCTTTCTCTCTCGCACTCCCTGTTGGTATTCAGCCTCTGTTGCCGTGCATGCGAGTGTCCCGCTGGGTCTTCCATGCATAATGGATTAATTGGAGCGCTCTCTTGCGCATGTAAAGGCTAAAGGTTTAGCGTCTATACGCTGCGGTGTTCAATAGGTCAGCAGCAGCAGGCAGGAAGTGCTGCCGTTACTGATACTGCGCTAATGTAGCCGTGAGCACAATGGGATGAGTGACAGAGGAGAAAGAAAAGGAAGATAACAGCAGACATTCAGTGTTTACACTGTGTGTTGTGCTTGTACACATGCATTTAAGTGTATGTGCACTTTGCCAATAATTGTACTTAAGTAACACATTCTGCATAATAGTGAGATTTTGTGCAACTAAAGTACTTTATTAAGAATTCTATATTTGATCCTGTTTAATAACAATTCAATTTTCTACAATTTTCTACAATTCATTGTTGGTGACCTGAACTTTTATCAGTGTTGGTAAAAATATTGCAGAAAATGTGCAGAAACATTCTAATAATTAAATAAATAAAGAAATGAATGAATGAATAAATAAATAAATAGATAAATAAATAAATACAAGGAATTGCAAACTGATTTGTCATAAATAAATACATGAATTTGCAATAATTTACATTTCAGTAAATTAATATAGTTATTTTGATCCAAAGAAGAAAGAGCAGTACATTTCTGTAAAACATTAGGAAAAAAAAAAATCAAAGAAACATTTTTGGTCCCAATTGCGTTTGAGGTTGAGGTAACCTGAGCTGCAGAAATTGGTCCATATTAGAGAACTGGTGCACTATCAAGTGTCATTCAGCATTAATTGTTGTTTGAATACACCTATTTTATGGTTATTCTATGGTTTTTCTCCTGTCAGTTCACCTTACAGTCGCTTGTAGTGTAGTGAATAGTGTATGAAACACTGAGAAAGTCTGTATATGCTGACTCTACTAACAGGAAATCAGAGTAGTTGGTGTGCATGTGCATATTTATGTTGGTCATAGTAAGATGACTTAGTTTGTGAAATTGTGGCTTTCTGTTTGCACACTGTATGTACGAAATACCATGCTACCTTTATTACTGGATGCACTGTGAATGTTTTTGTGTGTGTACCATTAGAAGTTTATCGCTATGGAGACACTTATTATAGATTTGTTTCATGAGAATGTCAGTAAGTGTTAAAAATATTAATAGTGTATGGACAGATCTGTGACCAGTGGTTTAGTTTGTGCTCATACTGTTGAGGCGCATCGCTGTCTTACCGTGTAGAGCTGTATTACCTTCTTGGCATTTCTCAAATGAACATCATTTTTAGAAGACAAATATTTTGAAGTCTTTCAGAAGTTATACTGGAGCAGCTAGCTTGCTGCACAGTGCTAACAGTGTGTAAAATGTAGTGTGGCGGGGTCTCTGAAGCAGAATCCCTGCTTTGATTGGATCTGCTGTACCATGTATTGAATCCTTTCACTGGTTCCCAAAAACTTATACAAAAACATTAATATATATAGTATTTGTAAAAAAAGTATTTGCTCACCTGCCTTCACACGCATATGTACTTGAGTGACATCCCATTCTTAATCCGTAGGGTTTTGTCTGCCACCCTTTGCAGCGATAACAGCTTCAACTCTTCTGGGAAGGCTTTCCACAAGGTTTAGGAATGTGTTTATGGGAATTTTTGACCATTCTTCCAGAAGTGCATTTGTGAGGTCAGACTCTGATGTTGGATGAGAAGCCCTGACTCAAGAGTCTCCTTTCTAATTCATCCCAAAGGTGATCTATTGGGTTGAGGTCAGGACTCAGTGCAGGCCAGTCAAGTTCTTCCACACCAAACTCGCTCATCCATGTCTTTATGGACCTTGCTTTGTGCACTGGTGCGCAGTCATGTTGGAACAAGAAGGGGCCATTCCCAAACTGTTCCCACAAAGTTGGGAGCATGAAATTGTCCCAAATCTCTTGGTATGTTGAAACATTATGAGTTCCTTTCATTGGAACAAAGGGGCCAAGCCCATCTCCTGAAAAACAACCCCACACCATAATCCCCTCTCCAGATTCCAGTGGCACCGTGCTTTACACCACTGCATGTGATGCTTTGCATTGCGCTTGGTGATATAAGGCTTGAATGCAGCTGCTCCGCCATGGTAACCCATTCCATGAAGCTCTCTATACACTGCTCTTGAGCTAATCTGAAGGTCACATGAAGTTTGGAGGTCTGTAGTGATTGACTCTGCAGCAAGTTGGCGACCTCTGCGCACTAGGCACCTCAGCATCCACTGAACCCGCTCTGTCATTTTATGTGGCTTACCACTTCGTGGCTGAGTTGCTGTCGTTCACAGTCGCTTCCACTTTGTTATAATACCACTGGCAGTTGACTGTGGAATATTTAGTAGCAAGGAAATTTCACGACGGGACTCAATGATTTGGAGGGGTGAGTGAATACTTTTGCCAATATAGTGTATATAATATATAAAAATGCTTGATGAATATTTATTTGTATACAGTATTAATTTGGATTTCTATACAGTTAGCTAACGGACAGCCGGTACAGATGACTCAGTTACAGTGTAAATCTTTCCTGACCATCAGAAGAATATATGGCTCACAGTACACATGTAAGGCATATTGCTGGAATGTTTCTCTTATTGACCATGGAACTTGAAATTGGTTTATCTCAAACACTTGCAAAGGTATATAAGTTGAAACCCTAGGTGTTGTGAGTGCTTAGCTCTTCCATAAATGTGTAAACTGGAAGACTATCTACAGTTACATTAGACAGACAACCAAAAATGCTTCATATTGTTTTAGAGGTGATTAGAAGAAAGAGTTTTAGGGACCTATTGGTGAAATGTCAACAGTTTAAAGTCTCTAAAATGCTGTTTCTGCCAGTGTTATGTTTTTGAGTTGGGAACATGAATCAAGCCATAATGATAGGCACAGGCATGTGTGTTTTTTTAGAAAAAAATGTATTGCAGCAAAACTTCACAAGTCATATCTCCCATTGTACTGTAAAGACTCTGAAAAGACATTTGAGCCTTCTAGGTGTAGAAACACATTCACACACACACACACACACACACATACACACACACACGGAGGTGGTTATAGAACCCATGTGTGTGTCAGTGCGTTAGCTAGAGTTGACAGATGTGGTGTCGAGCAGCTGAAATTGGTCTGTGTGAAATCGAATGGTCTGTTATCCAATCAGGAGCCAGATACGGGCCAGGCATCTCCCTGGAACACACGCGTGCGTTAGGTGACAGCGAAAGCGAATGCACTCCTTGCTCTTTTTAAAGCAGACGTCTTCTCCCTCGCAGAGTGGTGAAAAGCCTCCCTCTTTCTTATTGACAGCTTTTTCCCTGAGGACCATAAAGCCACAACGGTCTGTCTGCAGGGGCGCACACACACACACACACACACACACACACACACACACAAACACATAGCAGGCCCTACATGCTGGATCTGTTCTGAATATTTTTCATTGTTAATGTGTTTGTGATTATTAATTAGACATCAGTGGTTCAGAATACTACAGCACAATCATACGTGCATATTCATATGCAAATATATTAACGTGTACATAGACAGTCATATTCATATTTGCCAAACAATTTGAATAGCGATTTTAATATGTTGTAATAGAATTATTATAACTATAATAAAGCAGTTATTATATTACTATCCAGTTGAGCTGATCAGTTATTTTAAGCCGAGACAAATGTGAATTAAGCATAGCTTTATCACCTGGATTGATGCAAGAGCATGTAGGTAACAGAAAGTAGAAAACATGTGTTGAGACACATTTTGGGTCTTACAAAAGCAAAAAAAATAGAGGCTGACATCTCTTGCCCCGCCCACACAAACCTTAAATTTGAACCTTAATTTTGAATCCAGTTCACACACACACACACACACACACACACACACACACACACACGCACACACACACACACACATACATACATACATGTATCATGAGGATATTTTCCTAAATTGGTTGCATATTATATATGTAAAATGTTATACTACTTACCTATTAAAACCAAATTAACCAATGAACATGGAGTATTAATTACGATTGAAATTACAATCTGTGCATTTCCGAAGCTTAGATTATTTCAGGATTGTTTCATGAGTTATGTAGTGTAACTGTTTCCTGCTTCAGGCCCTTTGTCACTGAGATGTTAAGGGAGCTAAAGGCTGAAAATCTCCAAAGAACAACGATGCCATATCTTTAGGGCAGAGAGAAAGAGGAAACAGTACATGGAGGTTTTCCTCCTTCGCTCCATTTTTCATTCTTGTTCCCAATGCTGTGTAGACGCTGCATGCTATGCTGCCTCTGCTAGCGTATGTTCAAATCTAAGCATCCGACAAGCTAAATAAAAAGCCAATATAAACACATCCATACGTATTACTGTAATATAGCTGTACACTGAAGCTAGTTCCATTTAAAAACTGTGAAAGGATATGAAGCAGAATTCATATATAAAATGACATCTTGCATCTTGGTGGAGCACTCAGCATCCTGCATATGGTTTCCACAAAGAGAACAAGAAGCATTTGGGGTTTAATAAACTTGAAACATGACATGAGTAGTAATGAGATATTTATAAACAGAGTGGAGTACATATGGTCTAAGTGTTGGGGTGTAAACACACACTGATGTAAATCTGTGCAATATTGATTTTGGAAGGTTAGAATTCTAATTGTTTTTAATAACATGCAGCATTCATTTATTGATCAAAACAAAATTAACATTGTGTTTTGAAAAGTAAAAATCCACATAAAGCTTGTCTGTATTTTGGGTGTTCAGCTACAAATAAATAGTTTCTACAGTCTTCAGTCATGTTAATTCAGGGTATTTTTAAACATAATTTTTAATCCTACAAAATAATTAAATCAAACTTTTATTAAATTTGAGCTTTTATAATGCATGAAATCATTTACTAAAATACTGCAATTAAATCAAATGGTTCTCAGCTTTAGGATTTACATCACTAGAGCTTGCTCCAGTGAATTTTCTAGTTTTAAATACTGTAGCTTAGTGCAGTAAGCTCCTAAGAATAGTTTCTAATTCGTTTTTGAACCAGTGGGTATTACAGTAAGTCTCTTAGATCAAAAATCATATGTGTTTTGAAGCTCACTTCCTTTATTCTTGTAGATTATCTCACACAATCAATAAAGCTCCATAGATTACAAATTAATGTTACCCATTATGATACACCATAGTAGTTGTTTTAGCAACCGGTACTACACACCTTCTTGCTTTTGCTACACCAACAAGGCTGTAACGTAGCTTGTAACTAATAGCAACTTATAACTTCTAACTAACCTAGCCATTCTACCGTTTTCAGTGTTTCTTACTCTGGAGGCATTAAAAATTTAATCTGTGCAATAAGCAACATCTTCTGTTATGATGAAAGGATGCAATGGAAGACATATCACCCCCTACTCTTCCAGAGGTGTATTACAGTCTGTCAGTTTGACTGTGTAGATCATATGTCATATGCGTTATGCTATTAACTTCTCAGTAGGAGTCAGTAGCAAAAACTGACCAATGAAGAATGGACTAAGGTATCATCAGAGGTATCCATCAGACTGATATTTTAGACCTGTATTGTGGAACTACAGGGTAGGCGGAACTCAAAAAGTGGCCGGTGAGTGTGAGGGTAAATACAAGGCAGGTTTTCTAATAAAGTGGCCATTGAACTGGTAGGTGTGATCATCTTGCTGTACAAAGTAGAGTTTTCCAGTAAAGTGGCCTGTGGGCGTGTAAAGCTCGTAGTGAAATAGTTACAGTATTATTAAGAAACATAGTCACCTTTGCAGTGTTTGGCTGGAGATGTGTGACCCATGCTGATGGCGCTCTACTCCCAAAACATATGGGGTTGGATTCCCACACCCAGATTAAGCCTAAACCTTGGATAAAAAAGAATTTTCACTGGTGAATTATCATTGGCACTGCAGTTTAGTTTAAGACTGCACTTAATCCATGTCTGGGAAAGCAGCCCAGAGTGCAGTCCCAACTGTTTCACCAGGGTTTCATCTGTAACCTGTTTTTAATGAAGGTAGATATGGAGATAAGCAAACTAAAACAAAACAAGGTAAAAGTAGTAAATAAAAATAGTTTCGCACAAAATTACCAATGATTTTATTTACATTATAAAGTGCAATTAGGATGGAGACCATAGGATATCCTCTGGGTTCATATACTCTCACATACATGCTCATATGCAGTTTCCTAGCTATCCTAGTTCAGGTCTTTGCTTTGATCACCTGCGGGCTGATCCTTGAGCTTTGCAGTAGGGAGCTTAGGGCTTGAAGTTTGGAAAGATCATTTTGAAACACCTTTTTTTCTTTTTATCTGCCAGTCTCTCTCCCTCTCTCTCTCTTCCTTCCTCTGTCTTTCTCTCTCTCTCTCTCTTCTGAAACGCCATTTTGTGTCCTAATGAGGGTTCCATATTGGGCAACATTGAATCGCAGAGGAAAAAAGACAGTGAGAGAAAGAGAGAGAGAGAGAGAGAGAGAGAGATGAAGAAAAGCGAACAGAATGTTGGCGGAATTAACAAGCCGCTTGCCGTTCGTTTCGTTAAGACGGCGCGTTTGTGAAGATGAAACGGTGTCATTGTGTGTGCCAAGGACATTTTATCAGAGGAATCTCCTCTCATGCTCCGCCCCCAGCGGCCGCCACAGCCTGTAATTACCAAAACTTTTTCCGCAGGAGTGCTGAAACAACAGAAGTGGAGATTTTGCAAAATGTCCGTGTGCTGTTATTCATTAACTTTGCAAACTTTTTTTCCCATCTGGATGCGTCTTGCTTGAGCCTATAACGTCTACTACATTAAAAGCAACAGCATAGTAAGCAGAATATTCTTTTTAATGTCTAATTAATGTCTGCAGTACCCTGCTAGGAATGCATAGTATATATCTTTGTCAATAAATATGAACATTTTAGCCAATAACTGGCCACCGTTTTTTTTTCTTTTCTTTTGATGTTTTAATATACTTTATAGTTTATTTATTTAATTATAGTTTATGGTTTAAGAAGTAAAAGAGATGCACAGATTTTTGGTCAGTTAATAATATCAGTTTTTGTGAGCATTTTAAAATTCACTTGGTAATGCACATATGGAGTGTGGTGCAAGAAAGAGAAATTTGAGGAATAGCTTGATATAAGCTAAGTAACAGCAAATGAAAGCCAGTAGTCAATTTATTTTAGTATCATGTTGTTCACATAAAGTAAATAATGGTTATTTGTGTTTGGTTATTGTTAGCAACATTAGCTTTTTTGATGGGACTATTCCTTTAGATCTGATGATAGCTGTCACATGTACTTTTGGCTAAATAATTAATTACATTAGTAGTTCTTATTCCACAATCCCATATAAATAATTATTCAGTATTAAATCAGAATATTGTTCATTACTTTCATGCCCTTATATCACAATAAAGCACGATCTTACTAACTAAAGAAATGAACGAGGCACAAGCTGCACCTTCTAGATTTACATTTACTGCATTTTGGCAGGCACTCATATCTAGAGCAGCTTTCAGTTAGCAGTCTTGCCCAAGGAGTTTTATGAGTAAGTGGGGACAAAACCCTTCTGCCAGTATAGAATAAGTATATTACAGTACTTTATTATGTATTGTCGATGTATTTGTAGTGCCTGTAGTACCTCAGCAGATTGTTTGTTGCAAACCACAATTATGTTCTTCTATTTGAAACCATCAACAACAAATTATAATATTAAGCAATTAATACTAATAAAATTACCCAAAATTCCTGAAAAATATTAAAATTTTGCTGCTTTCTTAATTAGAGCCCCTACCAGGGAATGGTTAAATAAATGTTAAATAAAGAGATTGACCTACTTCAGTACAACCTCAGCTTTCTAAGCCAAAGTTAATTATGCAAGGTCAGATAAAGACTTATCAAATCAGTGAAATGCTAGCAAGGCTCATCAAGTCATTTCCTCGCTTTGTGCCTCTAATTTCAGTCAAATATTCACTTTTTTGCACAGTAAAATTACATAGAAACAAGCATTGTTTTTTTTTTGCTGGTTTGCTCATTTGGATGAGACTGAAGGCTTGTATAGGAGAGAAAGGTGTTTGTGTAACACGGCACCTGGAGTCGATTACATGCCGCTGTTAGAAGACGAATCAATTGTATTTCTTATTGATGGGGCTTTAGAGATGGAGAAAGGCAGCAGAGTTAAAACACAACACTATGTTACGCTTAGATGGGAACAGTTTTCTCCCGTTTGCTCTATTTCTTTCTTTTTTTCCATTTATCTAACTTTTTCTCTTTCTCTTATTCTTTATTTCTTTCATCTTTCACCTCTGTCACATTATTTACACACACACTTATACATTACACACTGTACTGGTTTTCATTACCTTCTAAGAACAGTTCAGTACACATTGCTGTGCAGTAGTCATCAGATGCTTAATTGAACTTAATTGAACCCTAGTTCTAACGCCAACTTTTACCTCAATGGAAAGCCATAACCTCACCCTCATCACTGATCGTTTGTTAGCAATAGAACATCTCTAGATCATCTATGGAATAGTGTGAATTAATTAGATACACTCACTTCACTTGTTTGTCAATTAAAGTGATAAACATTGCACAAATATATAAAGCATGCATTTCTTTCCATAAAACAAGACTGGACATAAAATAATAGCTTTTTTATCAAATTCAAACTGTAATAAAGTGTCTCCTCTGTTACATACAAACACAAAGCTGGTATAGATTGAAAGTTATAGTCTGTTTGTTTCAGTGAGCTATGAGTGAGAAATAATTCATAGAAAATTACAGCATGCTTTTGTAATCACAGGAGATAACTGCAGTTTCTGAGGGTTAATTTGGCATGGCTCATTACGTATTCGTTAAGCATCTTGGTTCAATGTTTGGCCTCGGTTTGTTGAGGACACGTTAATTATTTCATTATTTATTTACACTCCAGCAAAGATGCTCAGTGGCATTCTCTTCAGTAATTAAATTTTAAAATTCAATGATATTTAATGATGATATTTAATCAATACACTGAATCTATCATATTTACACGCACTGAAACACACATTCATCTCCCTCCCAGTGGACTGACGAAATTGAGAAATCCTGCCTCACGCTGTTCAGATAGTGAATACATGATTTTAGAGTTAATTCTCTATTTTTATAGATGATGTATTTTTTATAGATTATATTTTTTATCATTTACCTTTTCTATGTTGCTAACTAATTACCTGCTTTCCTTTTAAACCATATTTTCCATATTTAAACAGATTTTTCTTCTGTAGCGTACTTAACATACTTCCGTTCTTGCTTTCTGCCACACAATATACCACTTACATGTCATCATGCATAACCCCTTCTGTACCTAAATGAGAATTCCAGTGGACATAGGAACCAGGGGCTGATAGGAACCAGGGGCTCATAACAATTATGAGCATGCACCAAAAGTATGCTTAAGGCCAAAGGATAAACTGTAACTGTAAAAGAATGACTCAAGGATCATACAGTGTATCTGTAAGCATTCCATTCCATTCCATTCCACCAACTTTCTGTGAGGGAGATTTTAAAGGCATCTCTAGAATGGAGCGTTTCATGTCAAATTGCCCTGAATACCTTACGCAGAAATTTTGTAACATGTGTGAACCATGTGTGTATTGTCTCATTGAAACCCTTACATGATACATACATAACCACACGAATATTATCTTGTTTAACCTCTTCTGTACGTAACCATGTCCTTCTTTACTTAAACCCTTAAATGACGAGGACCCACCGGCAGATCCAAAGATTTACTACAGACACCCATAACCTGAGAATATCTACTTTGCAATGTAGTTACTGAATGATAATCATTGGTATGTAATAAACCTGGGCTTTTAATGAGTTCATGTCTGATATGTTTTAATGCTTAACTCCTTCTGTAATTAACCCCATACATACAGTATTTTCACATTTAACCCCTTTTGTACTTAACCATGTACATAACTGCATGCTTAAGCCCTTCTATTCTTCTGTACTCAAACATATTTTCATGCTTAACCCCTTTCTCAACCACTTATATATATATATATATATATACAGGGGTTGGACAATGAAACTGAAACACCTGGTTTTAGACCACAATCATTTATTAGTATGGTGTAGGACCTCCTCCTCCTTTTGCGGCCAATACAGCGTCAGTTCGTCTTGGGAATGACATATACAAGTCCTGCACAGTGGTCAGAGGGATTTTAAGCCATTCTTCTTGCAGGATAGTGGCCAGGTCACT
>CM067500.1:21536800-21612272 GCA_034552555.1 Semaprochilodus insignis | reverse complement strand
GCTTGCTTTAGATCTTAAAACATCTACAGTTATTTCCTTCCTTCCACTGTAAGAAGACAACTCACCACTAGGGGTCTGCAAGGAAGCATAGCTGTCCAGAAGCCCTTACTGACAAAAGGAGATAGACAAATCAAAGGTAGATAGCTGTTCTCTATCCATCTATCTATGTATCTGTGGCTGTGTGTTTTTCTGTCTGTTGTGAAATTCTGTTTACCAGTTGTGGCAGTGTGCTGGTGACTGGCAGCCTTTTATTTTATTTGATGCGGCTCATCGTCAGCTTTCAGAATATTGGCTTCCGAAGTTAATTCAAAGTGAGAGCATGTTTAATAAACATTCGTTTTGTTTTTTTTTTTGTTTATTTGTTACTGATTAGTGTACTGCTTTTCCACAATCATAATGACCACTTACTTATTCGTGTTTTTCACATCTTTTTCCAGTCCGGTGAACTCTGCCAGGTGCTTTATTGGCAGCATCCTGTCCTTTTATTTAATTGGCTATGGTGTCAATTTTGCAGCCCAAATTGCAGAGAATGAATGGTCCCATCCTAATATACACTAGCTATAGAAGGCTACTTCATGTGAGTTCATGTTGACTATGTTCATATAGCACTGGACAGATGTAACCTCATTTGCATAGCTGTGGCACAGTTGTGGTGGTTTCTAAGCAGAAAAACTGCATAATGGTTAAGAGACACAAAAAAGCATTTGTTAACTGAGAAATGAAAATGCTGATGGACAAAGAAGCATTCAGCTAACACAGATAGAGCTGTTTTTTTTCCAGTGCAGTAAATTTGATCTTAAAATGAATTGTGAAATGTAGATGTGGATAAATTAGACATAAACCTTTGCAGTCTTACTGTCATTTTAAATGAGCATAATTTCTGTATTGGCTAATATGTCATTGCAGATATTCTGTACACTTGAGTTACTGTACACATTCTGTCATTAGAAAGTTACAGACTACTATTTAGACCTATCTAATGTAATCTCTATCTAATCTTTGCTATGCTTTGCAACTTATTTTTTTTAATTTATCAGTTGAAAAACATTAGGCTAACCCACGTAACCTGACTATGCTCTACAGTTTTGTGCAAAGGTGTACTTCCAATAAGTAGAGCTAGGCAGTTTTTACCCCCTAACTCTTAATGTAGAGATATACTTGCTGGTGGCTACATGTTTGTGTACACATAATGGCTACATCACGTATCCTGTGTCCATTTGGTGCATCGGTTGTGCATTTTTTCTGAAATTAACGCTATGCGTACGCAAGGTGGAGTACACACAAAAACACTAGGGGCCAATTCAGGCACACAGCAGCATCAAAACAGCAGAAAGTTTAGAAGAATCAATTCCGCAATTACCTGCATTTCTATGATGTGTCCTTGTCCCTGCACAGTGACAAATTTGCTCATCAGAACAGCTGGTGAGAGATCTGTATTATTTTAAAAGTCAGTATGGAAACCAGTTTGAGACTGTTATGTCCGAAGCCTCCAATGACATGCCTACCACATAGTCAAGTATGTGAATATCTACGTTCATGATGCAGCTGATTGTCTGTGTAAACGCATGTCAGGACAAAAGACTCCGGATCGATGTTCGCAGCGTTAAAAGCCAAGGCAGTTTTAAGTTTTAAGTAGTGAACCAATTAACCAGCAAAGGGGTAGGGCATGAAACGTAGTCAGGGACAGGCACAGGTCGGAACCGGGAAAAAGCAGTCAGCGGAGGCAACCAAGTTAGAGGGGTAAGGCTACAGGGAGAGAGAAAGGCCAGAGCAGAGATCGATAACCAGAGATAAACAACCAGACGATTAGAGGAAACAGCAAAAGGGGTAGTCGGAAACCGAAAGGGAGTCAAAACCAGAAAGACACATAAACCAGAAAGAACGCTCAGAATTGCTAACAAAGTCGGCAAAGCTTCGCGAAGACCATGTGTGAACGTAGGGTTTAAATACAAACAGTAATTGATAACAGCTGGACTAAAACTCAGGTGACCGCGAACAAATGGACACGTCCGCTCGAGAGCACGTGGATGTGACGTCATCGAGCGTAGCCCTCTGAGAAGGGCGAGAGGAACGGGAAAACCCGGAAGCGTGACACCGCATGACCAAACATTAAGTATATCTCTCTGTGTGCTGATACACAGTTCAATTTTCCACACTCAAAAGTACCTTCATTTCATAGTTATTGCCAAATAAATCACAGTGAACACCGAATATGTAAAGCTTTATAGTTCTAGACTCATAAACCTTTAGAATAAGAGCTCTATTCTAATAAGGGTTCAGTTTAAACTAGACCACATTAGAGCTCCTGTGTAGCATTATGGTGACTTTACCTTACAACTAGATGTTCAAAGCCATCCACAGCCTTATGTCTCCTATCTTCATCTTGTTGGATGTGCTATCTGGGGTATTAATCTGTCGGTCTTCCCAGAAACTTCAGATAATGATAGATGGAGGGCCTGTTGATGCCCCAGTCAGCTTTTTCTAAACACACACGCACACAAACACACATCACAGTCACAAAGCGCCCTTTTTTAAAAGTCTATGGCTAATTTCAAAGTAATTCATTGATAAAAGCTGTATTTTAATTTGTCTTGGGGTTCATTTGGTAATGTAGCATTACATAAGCTGTACGTTGATTCATGCAGGTCTGAGTCTTGTCTCAAGTCTGTAGGGTACAAGTCCATCAAGTCTTGAGTCTCTAGGGTGTGTGTCCAAATCATGTTGCAAGTCTCTGAGATGTGAGTCTAAATCTTGTCTTTAGTCTCTGAGGTCCAGACCGGTGTCTTGTCTCGAGTGTCTGGATTCGTCTCGGGTTTCTGAGGTGTGAGTTGAGATTTCCGTATTGCTGAGAGAACCTCTAGTTTGAATACTGAGAGTAGAGCAGTTTGAATTAGGGCGATGCTGGTGTCAGGAGTCATTTAAGGGCAAATCCCAGTTGAGTCGAGTCAGTCGACATGTGTTTTGAGTCCCTGGCTTTGTGATGTCCACTCTACTAATACACAGTATTCAGTGTTTTTTAGTATCTTTTGTCTTTACTGGGATTTTAATGGAACCTCTTTAATTTAACACAGCCCACAAAAGGGATAAATTCAGTGAAACAGCAGCATGTACTGCTCACTGAGTTGAATAGGACATTCCCCCTCCCCCTCCATCCACCTTTTTCCTTTTTCCCCTTCCTCTCCCTCGTGTGAGTCAGTGTGCCATTTCCCCCCATGAATGTGCTGTTAAAATATGCACAGAACACGTTTTTTTGCAGTGAAATATGTGAACCAGAGCCACAGAAGAGCTTTTAGCAGAAAAAGTTATAGTATTAGAGTTTCATTTCAGAGTACTTCACGCTCCTGTGAGTTTTCTCCAGCCTTCTACTAAGTGGGCTAGCCTGGTGACGCTGTGTTGATTTGTGAACATGCCGAAAAGTTTGGGGAAACAAGTTATATTTTCACTGGTACAATGAACTAACTATGTCAGCAAAAACATGACAGCAAAACCAGGCTGAGTTTTCTTTAAGTTTATTTAGTCATGTATGTTGTGCCTTTTGGCTTATGCTGAAGTTTTCTCAGAGCGAATGAAAGATGGCGAAACAGTGAACCACGTGATCCTGTAGGTCCTTCTGTGTAGTGTCTGCACGGGCCACACCATAGGCATAAAAAGAGAAAGGGAGGGTGTGGTGGTGTGGTCGCGAGTGGTCGGCGTAATGAGGCTGCCACCAGAACTATATACATTGTGTTATATAAGCATCATTTTGGATAATATCTTTGAGTCCATTCGTTATGAAATGCTCACACAATATAAAGAAAAGCTGATCCAAAGGTGTGAATAATGGAGAAGGATTCTTCATGACGGTATTGATGTTTATAAAATGAGGTAAACACCGTAGAAATGCATTGGCAGTATATTTGAGCTCATCTGATTTTTGTTGTCTAGTCTGTTAAATCCTGTTTGGCTGTATATAAATTTTCATCTGTATCAATCAGCAGACAGAGACAGAAAATGAACAAACTGGCAGAATTTTGCAGGCAAGCAACATCAAAGCTGTGGTGTTTTTAGGAATACAGACAGCCAGAAGGCTCTCGATTCCAGTTACAAAAAAACCCAAAAAAACAGAAAGTTGTCTCACGATTTAATGAAAACGGCAGATTTAAATCAATCAGTCGACTCAGAACAGGCCCCCTGGTTGAGTGTGGCAGGGCGGAGGGGGAAAGTGGCTCTTTATTGGCCGTTATTGCCACTTGTGCAGTTGATTCCTCATTTGCAGGCTTCACAGCTACTGACTAATTTACGCAGTGTGGCTATTGGACATGAAAGCAGCTTTGAAGACACGGTTTGGAGTCTGTCTGGTGGACTGAGCATCTCTTGGTCCTAGTGTCTGACTCTTTTAACAACAAACGAAATTGGGCTGC
The DNA here is from genome assembly GCA_034552555.1 of Semaprochilodus insignis. Taxonomy (NCBI): domain Eukaryota; kingdom Metazoa; phylum Chordata; class Actinopteri; order Characiformes; family Prochilodontidae; genus Semaprochilodus; species Semaprochilodus insignis. The sequence goes on along the minus strand of CM067500.1, from coordinate 21,607,872 downwards.
AGTTGCTAATTCTAATTAAAATATCGGTCTTACTTTGACTACAGTATAAGTTGCTAACTTAGGTTAGGATGAAGAAGTGGTGGACAGCTTTTGCTCACATGGATCAGTTATTAACAACAAATGATTCAGCTATCACGAAATAGGACACAGATTGATACATTGGAAAAAAGGATCTTCAAATGTAATGATGTGTCTGTATGAACAAAGATCAGCATTGTCCAAGTAGTGGTCTTTTCAGTGGTTCTTCATGTATGCGTAAGCTGGACAATAAGAAAGCTGGAGAGAAAATGCCTTTCTTTCTTCCTCAACTTGTTGTTGGTTGTTGGTGAAGACTTTCGAGAGTACCCTGGACTGATAAACAAATGGACTGTTGACCAACCTCGCGTCTTACTCAAAGCCCAGATACCTAAATTGAAGCTTTTATTTTGGACACATTAAGAGCAGAACCAATTAATTGGAGAAGACAGTTTTGCTAGGATAAGATAGACGGAGAGAATCAGAAGAATAAACGTGGCTTCTATTTACACCTGCATTTGTCTTTCATTCAGATAGCATGGTACTGAAGGTACACGGAACAACCAGGTGTAAACACGGTCTATGTGTAATACTGTGTTGCGCTAGCTACAGTGCTGTGTTAGCTATTTTCTTACTGCTGGAAGGTTGTAGAAGTGGCTTCTCGAATGGGAACTGTGTGCTGATGTTGTTTTATGTTTCATGAAGCTTTTGGAAATTTTAGTTGCCGTTTGCATATTTTTCTTGGCATTAACACTAAAGGTTAAGTGATAGTGTGTGTGTGTGTGTGTGTGTGTGTGTGTGTGTGTGTGTGTGTGTGTATGTGTTTCCTGAGCAGAATTAGATCCTGCTGATCATCACAGTTTGAGGTTGTGGTTTTGCACATGGGCCATCAGAATGCCCAATGGCGGCCAATGCGTAGACACACAATTAGGGAATGAGTTGGAGGAGTGCAAAACACAGCACTTTCTGTCTCTTCTGCACATGAAAAAAGGAGAGCAGGGACAGGGAAGAAAGCAAAAGGAGAGAGGTAGAAAAGAACCAAAAAGAGAGGGATGACAAAATTAGAGAGTGGAAAAAAGAAAGAAAGAAAAAGGGCTGAAAATATGAGTGCAGAGAGAAACCAAAGTAATAAAAAAAACAAAGTGGTGCAGGTGAGGTGAAGAAAGTACAAGAAAGAGAAAAGCACAGCAAAATGACAAAGGGGAAGAGTTAAAGGAGAGAAAAAAATATTGTGTTTTTTACTTAATTCAACATGGTAAAAATGGGGCAGGAACTAGTGTAAGATCCCATCGTGCCTGGCGAAGGCAACTCAACGTGGCATTGATTCCACAAAATGCAAAGTGTAAACTGGTGGGTTTCAATCAACAAAGAGCTGTAGTTACTTTTTTTTCCCAGTTCTCATGCAGGTCAAGTCCAGAGCCCTCACCACTGCTTCCAGGTTACAAAACTATAATATCATAATAATTATTTAGGCTTTATATTATTTTATATATTATTAATGTTATATTGTACAGAGAATTTCATTAAATGTGATATTGTGTATTGTATATAATGTAAAATGAATGATAATGAATATATAATTAACTTACTATCTTAATCTAGTCACTGTTTTGTCTCTGCCTCCGATGTTCCTGGTCCTGGTGTAGCGGTCTTGACTACAACACTAATTTTAGCACAGTAAACCAGCATCACTTAAACATTGATATCATATATGAATCATTAAATATATAAACACCGGTCTGATGCTGATCATTTTTGGAGCAGGTGTCTGTAATACATAAACAATCCTGGTATCACCATGCATGCCTATTTATATTTATGTTGCTTTCTGTAATTCTTCGGTTTTGCTCTTATACAGAACATTTTCTCCTTTCACTTCTGATATCAGAAAATTGCAAAGCAGTACTGTACAGAAGGCAGCAAATCTCATCAATGTGAAATCGTAATACAATATCTACTACTATCAAACACCAAGTCATGTAATTTGGAAGGTTAGAATCTACAAGCTAACAACTTTCATGAGCTACAGCTGAGAAATATTTGAACAAATTGTGATAACCTGTCTTAAGGTGTGGGGGGCCTAGACGGTTGACTAGGAATCAGTCTCTCTTCCTCATTTCTCAAGCATTACTACTTTTCTAAAAGCTTGAACCAAATGTAACGGCTCAGAAATCCTGATCAAAAAGAATCTACAGCACTGAGTTCTGCCAGAACGTCATCGTGTTCTCCCTGCTGAGTAAGGCTCTTTTTGTTAATAGCTCTGCTAATTAGTGGTGATATCTGGCAGACAGATATCCCCCGAAGGCTTTCAACAAAGCCTTGACTACAGTGCTGTCAATCAGATGCTTTTGGATGCAGTTGTGTGGATGGAGATAGTGTAACCAGTCCAGTCACTCTCCACTGTAAATCCACTTTCAAACTGTAGTCTCACATAGCTCAACACAGATCATTGTATTGGGCAGTTGTTATTTGTGATCTGTGTTATGCGTTGTAATCTGGACGTCAAGGTCAAGCGGTTATTAACAGATTAATGCCATGTTTGAATAATAGATTACCTGCTTTAATAATAGAAGAGTGAGTAGCAAGGTTTAATGTAATAGGTCACACTAATGACATGCATTTTGCTCCACATTAGGGACGGGCATTTCTGTCTAATTTGATACATTTGTAAAGTGTATGTACAATCATGATCAAAAGAATAGTTGCACCCCAAAGGAAGCGTGGGATTACAATGCTAGTAGGAGAGAAGATAAATGTTACCAACGATAAATGATGATACATTTAGACTGATATGGGCAATATTTATTAGAGCTACACATACAGCAGTAGTGTCTCTCAGTACGGTGCCGGGCTGCCATGTTTGCTAATACAACCTGAGTTGTACAGGTTCCTGCAATATGGTGTCCTGCAATAATCCATCCTATGCAGCTTGAATATTCTCACACAGTTCCTGCAGTTTTTGCGGTAGGGGTGGAGGTGGATTACCCCAGGCCTTTTGGATGTGTGACGCATGACAATAAACTGTTAATCTCGGCGCTGACCACGGTGCCTCCACACTGCAGATGACCTGCTGCCATTCTGAGTCACTCCATGACAGTCTGGCACGGTACCGTTACAGCCTTTGGCGACACTGACATGGTGTTAAGGGCAGTCATCGTAACAGTCTGTGTGCATGTACTCAATGGTGTTGGCACTAACGGAATGATTAATGAAGGGCACCACTGCTCGCCGAATGTCCACAGTTGTGGCTGTTGGGTCAGTCAGATACAGCGATAAGGCCTGTCCTTGCTTATATCACATACGTGGCTGAGTGTGAAACTTGAATCTTTTGCATGTCTCACAATGTCAAACCTACCCACCAAGTTTCATTCCTGTCGGTTCATTCTAAACTGCAACAGTTTGTACAACTGTTCTTTTGATGATGAGGGTATAAAATAAGTGAACACTTTGGAATGACTTTAATTTCTAATTACTAATAAAACACAATTTAACTGTTATCTAAGTCAAATTTATATACACTAATAACTAATAGACTATACTAATAACTATATAACTATAACACACAAACAGTTGTAATTGTCATATCTTTTATTGAGCATATTGAATAAGCATCAGCAGTGTAGGCTAGAAACAGTAAGTGAATCTCTGTGCTAATGCCCTCTACAAGAGCTGATATGGCAAAATAAACAGGTATTGACAGAATATTTTAAAAAGCCTATTGATCATGTTTGATTACTTGTGTGTTTCTGTTTACCTCATTAGCAATAATATAGCCAGTCTCTCTATTTCTTCCCTTTCCTTTTTATCTCTATAAGTAATTATCAAACTCAGAGTCCTTGCAGATATAAGACACAGTAATGTCACGTAAAGAAAAGTCAGGTGTAATAATCATTTTACTATGAAACGTCAGAGATGCTTTTTCTCAAAGGTTATGTAAGGACACTTTCTGTCTTGCAGGGACCTTTTCTTCAACACACCGCCTCATTTGAGCAGAGTGTGCATTAGACTATCAGCAGTCTGCAAGAAATAGCACAGCAGCTGAGATAACGGCATGATGGTGCATTTTTTTATACTTGACACTTTTGTTTTCTGTGTTTGAGGACATTTTCAGACACTAGAAATCTCTCCCGTAACTACAGAAAGTGTCACCCACTGGCAGTTAAGTACTGGTACATACACAGTGTACTTTTCTTTAATAATGATAAAAAAAACCCAAAAAACAAACAAAAAAAACTTATCTAAAGCAAAGTTTCTGATCTATGCTTTTGGTGTAAATGTATTAGAAAAACAATAACCAAAAAAAAAAAAACACAACAAAAAAACCACACATTTAATATACGTATTAAATATACATGTATTCAATTTAAATACTTTACCAGTCTATTTAAGTACAGGTTCTAAAAGTCAAATGTTAAATTTGATGTGTTGATACCAATTGTGGTTTGACGTAGTTTATGGTTTAATGTTTTCTGGCTGTGGTTCTGTTTGACAGTTTTTGTTTAGTGCATTTCTGCTGCCCTTGAAACAGCACATCTCAAAGTTTAAATGATTTGAAATTTTACAAGGGCTCACACATCCTGTCCATTTTGATTCTCCTGTATTTCAACACTACTTTTGATACAGGTAGCCATGAGATTTTACTTGACCAGTTGGCCTCTCTGGTTCATTGCTGACTTTATTGTTGTATGCATTGTGATAGTTTCTGTACACACATCACATTGCTGTGGAAACATTTATTATTGATTTGTTCAATCAGAGTAACAATAAAAGGCCACTGAAGTGTGAAATATATTTCTATTAATGTTTATATGCCAATACCTGAACACCCCTGGTAAAATGATGTGTTTTGTTGAAAATAAGTTAAAATAATGAACACACTTAAATATAATACTTTCTGCAAAAAATCGGTAAAATGTGTCAGAATGTTTACACAGGCCACATTTTCTGATCTTTTATTATTATTATTTTATGATCTATATTGTTATTTCTCCATGTTTTCATCTTTAGCAAATAAACAGTGACTATGCCTTAAATGTGTAGAAGTAAACTCAGCTGTATACTCTGTTCATTGATTTTCTCTTAGAAAGTACCGAAAACATGTCATGTGACCAGGGGTCACAAATCTCAGATTTTTCAGCTTTATTAAAACATATTCTTTACATATCAAAACCTATATGGCAACAATAATGAGAAATTACATAAAGAAAGGAGAGGAGTATCTGAAAGTACTTTTTGTGTAGACATTAAGGGGTTAGGAATCACCACACTGTGACTTTAAGTCTAAAACAAGTTCATGCTTCAGTGCTCAGTATCTATCCAGATAACCTACAGAGGATTTTTGTTCATTTTGACCTTTTGTGTGAGCTCTTAGCTGTGTATATCAGTGTTGGACAGTGAGTCACTGCAGGTGCATCACAGCTCCAGCGACAGGCTGTTTTTATCATTCTTTTTGTGTATGTGCGTATACGTGTGTGATAACCAACATGTTAAACCACCTTTACTGTATGATTGCATCCGTTGTGAATGACGTTTGTGCTCCAGAGAGTCTACTCATCTATGTCTCATTGTTGCTTTTTGTCTGTCATTTAAGATAAGCTCAGGAAAACATAATTCCTGAATTGCATGCAATCTTTCTCACTAAGAGAGAGAGACACAGAGAGAGAAAGAAAGAAAGAAAGAAAAAAAGAAAGAAAAATAAGTGGAATAGTTGAGAAATTAGGAGAAAGAAAGAGGGATACAAAATAGAGAAACAGAAAAAAGTGAGAGAAAAAGTGAAAGACAGAAACTTTCTGATGGAAGTGGAGAGAGAAAGAGAGAGAGAGGAAACCAAAGTTATGGTCTTCCAGAAGAAGCCCAGATGTCAGGAACAGAGGTACCAGTTCACCCTGGGCAGCACCACCCTGGAGCACACACTATGCAGTACACTTACCTCGGCCTCATCATTACTGCACCGGGAGTTTCAGTACGGCAGTGAATGCACTAAAGGAAAAAGCTCGCAGAGCGCTGTACGCCATCAGGAGGAGATTCAGCAATATCGACATTCCTATCCCAATCTGGTGTAAAGTATTTGATAGTGTGATTCAGCCCATTGTGCTGTATGGGAGTGAGGTATGGGGTTCACTCAGTCAGCACAGCTACACTAGGTGGGACAAGCATCCAACAGAAGTCCTGCATGCGGAGTTCTGCAGATTGATCCTAAAAGTCCAAAGGAAAACTCCAACTAAGGCATGCAGGCCAGGATTAGGCCGATTCCCTCTGTTAATCAACATGCAAAAAAGGTCCCAGAGAAACGCTGCATTTTAAGCCACTACAGAGCCAAGAACTCGGAACCCTGAGAATGGTTCCCTCAGTCAGCTGGTCCTGAGGCTTATTAACGCTCTAACAACACATAACAGACTGCAGCCTCGTTCCAGCATTGTTTTACCCCCCAGACTGAACACCAATCAGATCATCAAACACAGTCAGACAGATTATCTGGAACACTGGGGGAGAGAAATCCAAACTTGGAGTAAACTGGAATGTTATCAGGCCCTAAAAACGCAGTATGAACTGGTACCTCCTGACTGTCAGAGATCCAGAGCAGAGACAGATCCTGACCAAGTACAGACTCAGTGACCACAGCCTGGCCATAGAGAGGGGCAGGTATAAACAGTCCTGGCTACCCAGAGAGGAGAGGGTGTGTGGTCACTGTATGTCAGGTGAAGTCGAGACAGAGATGCACTTTCTACTTCACTGTGAGAGATTTAAACAAACAGATTTCGAAAAATTATCCCAAGTTTTGAAAAACTAACTCAAAATGAAAAATTACGAATCGTTGGGTAACACCCCATCTACATACACTGTCCCTTATGAATACAGGTATGTATATGTGCATGCATCTGTATGCATGTAATGTGTGTGTGTGTGTGTATGTATGTATGTATATATATATATGTATGTATGTGTGTGTGTGTGTGTGTGTATAAAAATGATTTGTCTCCAAACATAAATTTGTGATAATTATGATATCATTATGATATAATGACAATTATTTTCATTGTCAAAACAGTTAAAATGTTGTTTATTATTGTTTGTTGTATATTTACATTGTTTTTGTCACTGTTATTGTTTGTATTCTACAGTATTCTTTGGCAGTACTGTACCTCACACGATCATGCCAATAAAGCTATATTGATTGACTGGAAAGAGAAAGCGTGAAGGGAAAAGGAGAAAGGGAAGATGATAAAGATAGAACAAGAGATGAGAAAAGAAAGAAAAGGTGAAAGAAAGGATAGAGAGAGAAGGATAGAGTGTGCAAGTATATTAAGAAAAGGACACATGAGAGAGAGAAAGAGAGAGAGAGGGGGGAGTTTCGTTCTCTGCTTAGCTGAAGACAAGAAAGTCTGAACCTTCCTCTCTTGTCATAGTTTTCTCTCTCTCTCTCTTTCTCTCTCTCTCTCTCTCTTTCTCTCTCATTAGTTGTTCTCTTATTTCTGCATGTCTAGCTCAGCTGCTGGCTCTCTAACAGCTTGCGCTGTTATTGATGTGTCAATAAAACTCCCCAGCAACTTCAGCCATAAAGACGCCAGGTGTGTATGTATGTGTGTGTGAGCGTGGCGTATCTGCACCTCCTTCTTGCAGTTTGTTGAGCGGAAGTGCTTTGCTTTGTTATCTTTTCCTCTTCATATGTTTTGGATGCAGCAAACAGATCTCAACAATCCCGAGGGTTCAATTTCACAGCCAGGGGAATTCTGGATGCTCTGAATTGTTTGAAGGAGGACGCATGCAGGAAAAACTTATAGAGTAAAAGTCTTAAAGTAGGTTCTGTGAGTTGTGTTTGAAATAGGAGGACAGGAATGAAAAAAGAGCACTAAGAAACTTGTACAGATACATTACAAATAGCTAACCTGGAATAAACTTGTTTCATGGCTCTTGGGAGAAAGAGATGTATATACAATGCCTTGTGAAAGTATTCAGCCCCCAAGTCGTCAGATCTGTATATATTACAAATGACACTTTCTCTGTTTTTGCTGTGTCACACTTCATTTTAAACGAACAATCCTCAAAAATAAGTAATTTAAAGTTATATAGGTGTTATATATAAGAAAAAAATCTGAATCTGAAAAATACTGTTTGTATAATTATTCAACCTCAGTGCCGTGAGATAAGCTTAAGAGATTGCCATAATGATTACACAGTTGGGTTAAATTAGCCTCTACCTGTGAATCACTTACTGAAGATGGGATGGAGTGGATGATGGAGCTTGGCTTAAAAGAAGGCATTAGTGAAGGAAGGGTTGTTAATGGGGTTAATTTGGGTTAATCATAGCCTTTAGCATTGAAACAACATGTAAAGGAACAACATGTAAGAGTTTTAGTTCCTGTTCCTAGTAGTTCCTAGTAAATGTTCCAAAATGAACTAAAATTAACAAAAGCCATTTGACAGTGTGTCAAAGACACATATGTATTGGGTTACGGAGAAATCCGATAAATATAGCAGGCTAACCAGCTCTCTCCGGCCTGTACTGTGTTGTAATGCCACTTTGTAGTAGGAGGCTACAATGACTGACTGTAGTGTTGAGTTGAATCAGTCCAACATGACTGGGAGCAGCACCGCCGCCACAACACACAAGTGTGTTTTAATTTCTTATCAGTCATGTTGAAGGTCCTACTCTCGGTTAGATCATTGACGGACATGTAGGCTAGTGACCATTGCCGCCCGCTGTGCAACATACCACATTCAGCAGCAAACAACATTGGTGCTGCTTTATACCACTGGAGACACTGTTGGCTAGTAAAGGGATGAAATGTCGTACTGTTTCCTTTAGATCGGGAAGAATTGAAGAGCAAAGAAAACAGGCTGTGCATTTTCTGGTGATGTGTTGCCCCCCTATTGTCTGGAGTGTGAATTATACAGGGTACGTCATCGTACAAATGGCTCTATTAATATAGCAGCCTGATAGCTACCCTATAGAGTCTCCTAGACCCACCTGCGGTGCCACCTTAATCCAATCTGTTGAGGCTTCGGACTCTGTCAGTTCTCTAATGAAACATTTTTTTGTTTGTTTTTGGACACAGACAGTAAGTTTTAATGTCTGACGGACATCAGGTAGATTTTGGCAGATTTGCCTGCACTTAGTCTTCTTTTCTTTCTCAATCTCTGTTTAACAGATGGTGTGTGCTGGCTATGTTTCGAAAGTTCCTCTCATCTCTCCCTCGTGCTTGTTCTTCTTTCTCTTTCTCTTTTCTTCCATCCTGCCTTTCTCATCCTGCCTTTACACACAGCCGAACTTCTCCCTTCTGGTTTGTTTGTGCGTATAGCAGCATTTCTATATGTGTGTAAAGTAGTTGTCAGAGTTGTTTGGCTGCACTTTCAGCACCATACTGCTGTCAGATGCTCCAGTAAACTCACAGGTAAACCTGACAGAGTTTAGAGGAAAACTGTGATGTTTCTGTCAGGGAGAGAGAATGAGAGGAGTGGGTGGGTGCAAGAGAGAGAAAGAAATAGAGGAGGGAAGGGAAGAGCAAGAAGTGAAAAAGAGGATGGATAGCGAGAGCAAGAAGGGAGGAAAGTGTTGAGAGAGAGGATTTAGGGAGAGCTGGGGAGAGAGAAAGAGAGACAAAGTGAGAAAAAGATGAAAAGAAAAGCAAGGGAGAAACATCTCTCTACTAATTATTAGTTTTGTTCTTGTTTAAGGATTTGAAAAATATATTTTCACATGCACTTTCACAAAAAATGAATACTGTTATTGTAAGCAGCAGCTATAAGATCAAGAGATTTTGTTTGAAAAATTATTTTTTTATAGACTTCCGAAAAATAACTATGACGGAACAAACTTATTTACACTTATTTACACTACCCCGTAAAAGTTTACGGCCTTTTATAAATAGAAAAACATGTGTTTGGTTTACAATAACCGAATAATTGGGTTTATTTATGGATAAACAAAATCACACAGCCGTATTAAATCTGTCACATGCACACAGATGTGAGTTTTTGTTACAGCTTGCATGTACTGACATTTCCTATATACGCTGTTAGAAAAAAGTCTCTACTGGTGCATCAAAATAGTAAATAGTTTGAAAGTCCAGCTGTACATCGTAAACATGTTTTTCCCAGGGAAAAATATATACTTGTGCCTTTTCATAACTTATATTTTTTAAAGCCAGAACAATAAAATAAAATTGAAGGTGGTTAGTTTTGGGTTCTGGGGGTTCTGGATGTGCAGAGGCAATGCAACAAAAAAAAAGAAATATGGTACAAGTATTTTCCCTAACTAAAGATGATGAGAGGTAACCTTGAGGGTGCCTCCTCAGTGACTAGAGGGGTACGACCTCAGTGACAGTTTCATACCTTTTCTGAGAGTGTACAGTGTATGACAGTACACTGCAGGACAACACAGCAGGCCTAAGGCCTCCTCACACCAAGTAAATTTTTTTTCTGGGACGTGTTAGTGGAACGTATTGGGATCTTCACACCAAATTCCAAGCATCTAAACCATCAACTCAACACTAAAATGTATTTTTTTTGGCCCTACAACTGAACGATGCACATACTGGGTACATCCTGTTCTACAAAAAAGGACAACAGCACAGGGGGTTCCACCGCCTGAAGTGCTAGCTAAGGCTGCATAGCAAGTGCTTCTGCAAGCATTTTGGTGAGGAGCATTTTGAGGCTCCGCTTCTGCTTGTTGCTCCCCTAAAAAGGAGCGAAGGTACAGTTATATATGGTCCGCCGCATATTTACTATAACTGCCGCATTTTTATAGTCAGCATTTGCTTATTGTATCAGCTTTGTGCTCTGCTACTTAGCTGTAGTTCCCTGCCATCCTAATGCATATTAGTTTGGGCTTTAAAGACAACAGAACTCGTATTGGTCGGTATGATTTTAAGCAAATCCATTAAGCGTGAAAATAGAGCAGGCTCCGATTACAAAAAGTACCCAGCCTCGCAAAGTGACATGCAAAGTGTGATTAGACCTTCATAGTGGAAATTCTTACGGCTTGTAACAAGTTCCACAGACATCTTTTTTCATCTAACATACACATAATAAAATTTTGCTCTGTAAAAAAATACAATTTATTAAGAGATATTGCAATTGTTTACCCAGAGCAGTTTGCGGACTCCCAGTGAATGTGACAGTAGCATGATTTTAATAGCAGCCATGATTTGTAGAATTGTTGTAGTTTTTTTTTTTCTTTACTTCACTGTATTTCCACCATGTGGAAAATAAAACTATACTCTACAGACTGGAGTGCAGTGTCACGATACTTGTGCAGCTTGTTTGAATACTCTGATCTATAACAGAGGCACTGAAATGTGCAGTGAAATGTAGTGTCACATAGAAGTAGCATGTTAAACAGGCCTTAGTGACAGTACTAGCTTGGAAACAAAGCCAAAGGCCACGCAATTTATCCCCTTGTTGGGATGACAGCTTCAATATGTTTTTAGCAACGGTGTGAAAAATAAAATTGTCAAATCGTTTTGGACTGTAACTCAATCTCACCTAGCAGAAACAGTGATGTGAAAAATCACTGCATTTCTATAGACCGCTTTTTCGAATTGGTTCAAAATCAAAAGCTGAAAACACATTTTGGTCTTGTAACTGATTTGGGCTAAGTCTTTTTTGCGGTGGTTTTGTAGGCCTTAATTCTGTTTATTGTACTAAAATAAATTAACTGTCACACCTGACAAGTGACCACTTGTGGCAGCAGGGCAGGAGGCGTCAGTGAGGAACAGGTTATTGAAACAGAACGCACTTGGGCCCTCGGCATGTTAGACTAGAAAAGTTGCTGTGCAACTTTTTTTTTTTTTTAAAGTTTCAGCATAATGCGCCTTACATGGGTATGAGAAATTACTTTGTCTGTCTATTAATACACTGTAATGCCTTTCTGTTTTGTTGTTTCTTTTGTTTGTATACATGTAGCCTTGGATAAGCAAGCCTGCAGAGGAAAATGAAGAGTATAAAAGACGGTGTAAATATCTAATGCCTGAATACTTGATTGTTTTTAGGGTAAGATGACAGTGTGAATTATTTTGGTAGAATGGACCATATGTTAAATCTAGAAGATAAGTGTTTCTAATAAAGTGGCTAGTGAGTGTATACTGAGCTGAATAACCATAAGGACGTTTAAAATCATCCCTGCTAATCATCAATAATTACATGTTACAATCTCATTAGTGATATGGCTCATCAATATCTTATCGTGCGTTAATTGGGCTATCACAAACGAGCAGAGAACTATAGCTAATTAGTGGCGCCGTGTGCCTCTTCTAACGACTCTAGGTGCTTTATTATTCTTCTTTATGACTCCTTCCCTGGGGTTTGATATCAACAATAATGCGAGCATATGGACGTCCTTGGCATTGGGTACCAAATCTGTGTAAAATAGACAGAGGCATACTGGGAAGCTAATTATGGCGCTCTGGACTGTTGGATGAGGGATAAGCGAGGGAGGTGTGATTCTTTTTCTTTCTTAATCCGTTCCAACTCCTGTTCTTTTTTCTTCTCCCTTTTTTCTTTGTTCTTCTGTCTTCAAAGCAGCAAGTCACGCTGCTGAAAATGGAAAATGAGATCCTTAACCTTCCAATACCTGGCTGATTTCAGCATGTTAGCTTTCTGTTTGAAAAAAAAAAAAAAAAACGAAAGATTGAAGCCTTGTGTGAAATACAGCCTTTCAGAAGTTTAAAAAGTGATATGTTCTGTACTGATGCTCTATGGTCCACTGTTTATAGTCAGACTCATTAAAGATACATTATTTATCATTCCTGGATCTAGTAGGCTGGACACCTTTTAGTTTCATTGCTCTGTTCTGTTTTCTCTTCCATTGTTCTGTAATCAAAACAGTCTCTGGTGTTTTTAGGACTAACTTTAACTTCTGTTCATGTTACTGTTGCTAGGCTAGACAAGCCCATTCAACATTATGAGTAACTGTAGCGCACATATGTTGAAAGATTTGATCAAAATATGAATATGAATATTTTACATTGGAATAATACCAAGCTGGAGTTTTTTATTTTATTTTTTTTTATTTTATTAACTTATTTTTGTTAGCATAATTTCACAATTAGGAACATCTGTGACCTTTCGGACACACATATTAAACCAATAAAAAATTTAAATTGATACATTAATAACAAACTTTTTGTGCACTAATTTCTGATTAGGGATTTTTTTTTCCAATGTTTTGTTTTCTCATTCTTAAGCTTGCCAAACTTCTTGAGTAAGGTGTAAAGAGCCTGAACTTTCATAGCCTAGTCATAAATGCGAATGTGTCTGTAAGTGTAATGGCTTCAATGAGTAGCAAAATCAATCCCAGTGACAGGAATGTGTTTACTGTTTGCAGTAAACAATTTCATTTTCTGTCCTGGAGCAAAGTCCTTTCAACTGTTTGTTGCTTTGGGCAAAGACATTGGCTAAATGACACCTTGCTGATTGTTTTGTAAATAGCACATTATGAACAAAAATTGGTGACAGCATATACAGTCAGAATACAAAATAAGTGCATTAGGTAAGGCTTGCACAGTAGAGAGAGAATATTATACTGTTATTACTGGTAATAGTATATAGATTCACAAAATTCAGAAATCTATGTAATTTAATATGGTAATGTTTCAAATTAATTTAGATGCAGACAAAACATGGAGTGAATTAAAATGTTAAAATTAAAATATTCAACTTTTTTATTAGAATTATTGTCAGGAACAAAGAACTAAAAGTAGAGCTAAAAGTCAGATGAACTTTATTTCGAGTCGAGAGGCAGGCAAAAGGTCAGAACCAGGAGAGTCAGACAGCGAGGCAACCAAAATAGAAGGATAAGGCAACAAGAGGAGTCAAGAGAACGGAAGGAGGTCAAAAGCCAGAGAGAAGAGCAAACGAATAACCAGTACAAATAAGGCAAAANTTTTCTGTGGTGCAGAGGTGTTTAAGACTTAGGTGGAGGAGTCCATTTCCTGAGCAACCAGGGAGGTCCAAACTGGTGGTGGTGGGGAGGAAGGAAGAGAAATACAGGCACCTGAAAACAGAAGAAGAAATAGGTAGTAGGGTCATTGTAAAGACAGGTGTAGGTCAACAACTGATTGGGAATAACGAACGAATGACAGGCTAATGAGTCTTCCATTTTTACTGACTGTCAGAAAAGGGAAATTTGTGAGCAGACGAGCAAAAATACAGTTGCGGCTACAAGCTACAAACACTGCAGTTATTCTATGTGTTGCAATGTGATACGATACAGTAACATGCAATACATTATGATACAATACTGAAAATTTTACTACACAGCTACGGTAGTTTACAATTCAGGGTGATGCATTTCAGTACAATGTGTTAGCTACAGTCCAGTAAGGCATTGTATTGTCACACCTCTAATTGCACCTCTCAATAACTGTATATACACATCACAGCAGTGTCTTTTGATGTGACAGTATGTTCAGTTTTTACAGGGAATAGACTCAATGTGCTTGAATCGAATTGGATTGAACTGTAAAGGGTTAGCCTCCACTGCTGCGCTTAGTTCTTTGTGTAAATAGTTCACAATGTAATGCTTCCCTCCTGAAACTGCTATAGCATTTAAGTGACTGTATACGAAGAGTATGTGTACACTGAAGGGGTGTATGCATCTAATTAAGTTATTATGATTCACTGAATGAACAACTGTAATCAAACTGAACTGTCATGAAAGTTTTCCGTTCTTAAAATACTGTTTCAGTCTAAGCTTGCAGCACCTTTTGCACTATTGGCTCCTACAGAGTGAAAGCGTTTTGTGAAAATGATCGATTTCACTTTGTCAGCTTGCGGAAGCTATCGTGTTGATGGCAGGAATAATGTATTGGTTGTAGTCTAGACCTACGGTGACCAAATATCTCTCCTTGTCTGTGTTTTTTTTTTCTTTGAGATTCAAATAGTCCTATTGGCTTTGACTTTTATCTTAATTTACTGTTACTGTTACTTAATTTAATGCAGAAAATGAATAGTGGTGTATACCAGATGTCCAAAAGTGTCTATGCAGCCCCTGTAATGAGTGAATTCACATGCTTTCAGATGCACTGATTGCTTTCAGTTGCATACACAGTTTGTTCAGTATCCATAGAGAAGCACTGGGGGATAGAATGGAACACTCTTGGGCAGCCTCAAAGCCTACGGTCACCATGCTCAGCACTAAGCGTTGAGATAGGTATTAAGCCCAGCAGCTTTGAGCTGTGGAGCTGTGGAACTGTGTCCTCTGGAGCTCCATCCAGTCACTTTGAGATAAAAACCCAACATCAGTACCTGACCTCAGTACCTGACCTCAGTAATGCTCTTGTGGCTGATTGCAATAGATACCTCACAGCAATTTTCCAATGTCAAGTGTAAAGCCTTCTCAGAAGAGTACTACAAAGTCTACAAACCTTACAAACCTTTATATACAGTATTTCTACCTTTCTCTGGTAGTGAACTCATTTATTTATAGACTTGTTCTTGTATGTTTAATCATTTTCTCTTTCTGTATTCACCCCTCCATCTCACTCTCTCTTCCTCCCTCTGTCCTGTCTGTAACCTAACGTCACTCACCTGCTGTCAGTGCTGAGGTGTAACCGTGTTGAATGCGTGAAAGTGAAAGAGACGGATATAAATATACAGTGTTGGTCATGTGTCCATTCATCTGTCCATATGTCCATCCCTACGTTGTTCGCTTATTCCTTCTTTTTACTCGATCTTTCACGTTTTCTCTTCCACTCCAGCTCTCTGTTATCTTATTTTCTTCTTCCTCGCTTATTTTATCTCTCCACCTCAGTCTGTTTTCTTAACTCTCATCCTCATACTTTCTTTTCTCTTGTGTACTCCATTTCCATCCCTCCATGTCCTTTTTTTCTCTCTCTCTATCACTCCATCTTTTTATCTTACTCTCTCCTCTCCTCTCCACCCTCTTCTTTTCACTCCTTTCACTACTTTTATCCTCTTTATCTCCCTTTCAGTCTTCCTTTCACTTTTTTCTCTTTATTGCCACTCTTCTATCCTTCTCTCCCTTCTGCCTTTTTTACCACCCATCTTTCTTCATCTTTCTCTCTAGCCACATTTCTCCCTTTTTCCCTTTTCTTTCACTTTATCTAATCTATTATTTCTGAATTAATCTATGAACTCAGATTGAACCCAGAAATATGACTGCAGTTGCACCCACATCAAGGGCTTTCAGGTGCTCTCGCTAATCTCTCTCTCTCTGTCTCTCTCTCTCTCTCTCTCTCTCTCTCTCTCTCTCTCTCTCTCTCTCTCTTAAAGGGTCCATATGCTGTTTTTTATTCTCCTGAAGTCTTTTAACTGTACCTTTAAGGCCGGCATTTGTAGATAACCTCTATAAATAAAAAAATAAATAAAATGCTGAAAAATTGAACATTACAGCAGCTGTAAAAATGTAAAAAGTAAGAACTATTAAAAGCCTCTCGCACAGTCACATCTCCAAAGACAGGAGATGATGCTCGTGTTTGTTGTTCAGTCTGATCCTAATGTGCTCTTTTTCTCTTCAAGCTCTAATGAGGTTTAATTTTCATTTTTTTCCTCCGGCCCCCGTTGTAACAGAGGGTGGGTGGATGCCAAGACAAACATTTTCTCACCATGCTGCACCATGGCATCTCTTCTCTCTGTCATTATTTTCTTCTCTCTCTAGTAATTCTCCCCTCATCCCTCATTCCTTCACTGCTTGAAGACAAATCTGATCACATGTGACCTCGCAGCCAGCGGTGTGCTATGTGCCTCTGTTCCTCTGTTCTGAAGAAACACTGTTTGGTTTTAAAGGACACTGTGCATTGATGCAGCAGAGATACAAAGAGATCGAAAACGAGCATTACTTTCATGTGTACAGTATATATACATGCATACAGACTACACATTGTGATGCATATGTATCATGAAAAGTGCTTCAGGTATTTTGATGTTATGCTTTTGTCATATCGCCCACCCATATATACAGACATGGCATTGTTTCCTGTTCAGAGCTAGAAGGAGGTATGAATTTCAGTTTTGGACATTTATATTGTCACGTGTACGATTCCCCCCCTACACACACACACAGACACACACACAATCTGGCTTGTTCCTCTGTAGCGGATATGGGGCTACTGTGTTTTTCGTCTGCCAGGATTTGATGACAAATGCGGTGAGAAACGCTCTGCCACCTACAGAGCCGCCGAACGCCTCTCACTGCTGTGCAACACGTGAACACTCATCACACTTGTGTTTGTGTTTGTGTGAATTAAGGATCTCAGTACTGCAACTTCCAAACTAATTTTTCCAAAGTACACACTTGGAACATATTTAATTTGTCTGTTAATTTTATAGACAATTCTTAAAATCTAGCTTAGTAGTTCACAGATTACATCAATTACCTAATAACTCTTTAAGCTATAAGGGTCTGTAGGTGTGCCTATAGAGGTTTCTGAAGTACTCCTAGCAGTTGGTTGATAACTCATGGTACTTTATAGTACTGATAATTTATAGTAGTTGCTGAATATCTCATAGTAGTGACTGAATAATTCGTAGTACGTACTTAATGATTTATGATAGTTACTCTTATTCATCGAGTTACTGAGTAGTGAAAACTGGGTAAAGACTAATTCAAATTAGTTACTCATTAATTCTCAAGGTTCATGGGGTTACACTTACAGGGTTAAACTGCTGTGTCTTTTGTACTGTTGCATTTACCAAATGGTGCCAGATGCAATTTAACTCCCTTTAGATTTTAGTTATTTTAAAATTATACTTTGGCTATGCTAACGTGGCCAGTAGTTAGTCAATAGCCAGTAGTTAGTCAATAACTACAGTGATACATATAGTTTATTGTGGAAATGTATCATAATTATACATAATACTTTTTGTGTATGTGTGTGCCACCAGGCTGGATTTGTTTTAGCTGTTTAGAGCTCATACATACATACTGTTAATGTTATACATATATATACTGTTAACTGTAATAATTATTGTAAGAATTATGGTTTTATATTTTTTTCCTTATCGCTCACCCTTAGCCTCTCCTGGGTTGGACTCTGCTGTTCCAGAGTCTGTGGTGCTGATTAGTAATCTGCTTTTGGAACGGCATCCAAATGGCTCCGAACTTTGATATGGATCCAGACATCCTCTCTCTCATCTCCGGCTGTGAAGAGCTCCCCAAGGATACTCGGGAATTCAGAACCGGGCTCAGAGCCGGATGAGACGGGATCCAACACACAGACTTCCAAACTTCACACACTCAGGATGGAGCCGGGCGTGTTTTTCCCTTTAAATATTAACAATCATGAC
This sequence comes from Semaprochilodus insignis, assembly GCA_034552555.1. Lineage (NCBI taxonomy): Eukaryota > Metazoa > Chordata > Actinopteri > Characiformes > Prochilodontidae > Semaprochilodus > Semaprochilodus insignis. The sequence goes on along the minus strand of CM067500.1, from coordinate 21,589,611 downwards.
TGTTAGAGCTTGGAAATATTAAAGCTCTTCGACCCTTGTTGCAGATTTGAGGTGCTGTAATTTAGGGGATTGTATGTGGCATAGCTAAAAGTGCAGATTTTTACACAACAGTGCCTTTTTCACAGCAGTAAAAGTGGGAAAATATAAAAAACAAATAAATAAGAAATGACTAGACATCCAAAGAGATTTCTTATTACCTTAAGAGTTTAGTAAGTAAGTTAGTATGTAAGTAAGTAAGTTAGTATGTACACATTATTGAAGTTTCAGAATCTTCTGTTTCTTTTTCAGCTCATGGATTTGACATAAAAATAAGCTGCTGGAATTTCCCTTTTTGATCCTGGTTGTGATGCCAGAACTATACAACTGCCTATTAACAGCAATTGCACCCCACCCATTCCTGTCTAAGTGATGTGGAGTGTTGTTTCTGCAGAGTTAACTCTAGCTATAGGATTGGAAGATGTGGAATAATGATTTAACTTTTTGAAGTTCCTGTCTGTCAGGAAGCAAATGGATCCTTGCAGCCTTCCAAAACATCCACACATTCAAAAAGAGTATTCCCACATGTCCCTGTACCATGTCCCTGAGGATTTCAGTACCTACAATTAGGGCTTTGCATTGTCAAGAAACTGGTGATACTGCGCTCATCGTCAAAATAATAGTTGCACAAATAGTTGAAAAAGAAGGAATCAACCGTCACGAATAAAACTTGGTGGGTAGGTTTGACATTGTGAGACATGCAAATGATTTAAGTTTTACACTCTGTGTAAATGTAAACATGTGATATAAACCAGGATGGGCCTTATCACTGTACCTGGTTGACCCAACTGCCATGTTTGTGGACATTTTCATGCCCTCCATGAGTCATCCTGTAAGTGCCAACACCATTGACTACTTGCACACAGACTGTTGCGACAACTGCCCGTAACACCACGTCAATGTCACCAAAGACTGCAATGGTGTCGTGCAAGACTGTCTGAGTCACTGTGACTCAGAATGGCAGCTGGTCATCTTAAGTGACAAGCTTTTGTCTTGGTGGAGATGACCAACGAATCCGTGTGTGGAGGCACCGCGGTCAACGTCAAGACGAGCGGTTTGTTGTCACACGTCACATGTCTAGAAGGCCTGGTGTCACTCCACCTCCACCCCTACCGCAAAATCTGCAGGAACTGTGTGCGGATATTCAAGCTGCATAGGATGGATTATTGCAGAACACCGTTAGGAACCTCTTCAACTCCATGCCAAGACATCTGGCATAGGTGTTACCAATGGTGGTCCGATGCCATGCTGAGAGACACTACTTCTGTATGTGTAACTCAGTAAATATTGCCCATATCATATCAAATATTTCATAATTTATTTTTCCTGGTAACGTTTATCTTCCTTCCCAAGAGCATTGTAATCCAGCACTTCCTTCTGGGTGCAACTATTTCTTTGATAATGAGTGTAAAAATAAGATGCTGAAATTTCTTTTTGATCATGGCTGTGATGCTAAAGCCATCGTACTGCCTATTTACAGCAATTTAGGCCCACCCAATCCTGTCTAAGTGATGTGAATTGATCATTGCAGCCTTCCAAAACATCTTTACATCCAGAAAGAGCAGCTGAAGCTTTTTTCCCATGTCACTGAGGATTTTAGTACTTAAAATTAGGGCTGTGCATTGGCAGGAAACTGGCAATACTATGTATCATGATATAGGGGTTACAGTTCGATGTATTGTGATGCAGTAAGCAAGGTGATTTTTAAAATGATAATTTAGGAATTTTAGAAAACTGTCTTAGTATAAAAACTATACTATATGGATAGGTTTGTTAATGCTAATGTTAGCAGTGCAACCTTATGCTGCTCGTCTATGTTAAAGTGCAAGAACCTAATGGTGAAGAACACTGCTATCTAGTGGTTATGGGATAAACGCAACTTAAAATGAACCACTGTTTGCCACATATCGATACTGTGATTTTGAGAAGTGACAGTATTACTAAACACAAAATCACTATATTTTCTTACAGCCCTAGTTAAAGGATCAGTGAGTAAAACTCAGGAGTATCTATTAGCAGAAATGAAATGTGATATACAATATTCTGAAGCGGCAGCTTAATCTTGGTGGCACCATTGCAAAAAAAAGTAAATGGTGAATCCTCATAAAGTAACACATAAGGAAACAAAACTAAATCAGGACAGCTGCTGTGGTTTCTCTGTGAAGGGACTGTTGACTGGGGGCTGAGTAGGTTGCAGTAGCTAGATACCACAGTTAGAGGTTACACATTGCTCCTTTAATGGTTTATTCTACATCTCGGGTCAAACTGCTTTATGAATGTAATACAGTACAGGATGGGCAGTCCAAACAGAGGTCATGTACGTCTATAAAGTCTTAGAGGCATGGGAACAAAAACAGCCTGTTTAAAAGAGGTAGGAACATTTCTGAACACAGAATTATTTCTGTTCTGTAGAACACAAAACCATGTAAATGAGGTCAGGTAAAAAAGTTTTGGGATGTCCTAAGAGAAACTGAGTCTATTATAATGTGAGGATAGGTGTGGTTTTGGTACCTCTAGGCTGTTTTATGCCCTGACTGTGCAGTTAGTATTTAAACTGAAGCAGGTGAGGTGTCATTAGAGTAAGGTTTGAGGGTTTATATGTGATTTGTAGCAACATTATGCTGTGAGTCGGAGCATTAGGCCGGTAATTTGAATGGCTAAATGTGGAGATAATTTGACTGGACAGGGACATGGCAGGACTTGTTAACTGCAAGAGAGAGATAGAGAGAGAGAGAGAGAGAGAGAGAGAGAGAGTGGGGACCTGGGGGAATGAAAGAGAGAGACATGCTAGAATGAGCAGAGAGAGATACTGCACCTCTAGGGCCTGAGAATGGAATGGAGAAGGTGAGAGAGGAAGAAACTCAACAAAAGAGAGATAGCAAAGAGGCAGTTGGCCAGGATAACTGAGTAAGAGAAAATAAAGAGAGGGAAGAAAGGAAGAGGCAGCCAAGAGAAAAGAGAGAGAGACAGAAAGCAAAGAAGGAGAAAGAAAAAAAAGACAACAGAGAGAGAGAGAGAGAGAGAGAGAGAGAGAGAGAGAGAATACCCCTGGAAACTAGAGAGGAGTGTGGGAATTCTCTCTCTAGACTCTCCACTCTAGCAGGATCTACTATCAAATGACAGTGGCCCTAGAGGAAATCTCTGGTGCTCTAACATACAGCGGCTGAGTTTTATCGCTGATTGTACAAGCACTTCCCTCACTTTTACCATGTACCAGACATGAAATGTCATTTTCCCCCCACCTTTCTTTCTTGTCCTTGTTGGAAAAGAAAAGGGACTTTTGCGGAAGAGAGAATTTCAGGGAGCTTGAAGGCTGGAAAAGACAGGTTTAACTACAGCATAGCACTGGGATCTGACAACTGTGGGTGCATGCGTATTATGGCTGGGCTGATATATTGTTTTGATATTGAGGTTTATTGGCTCAAGGTTTAAATAAGCTCAGTAATGTCTCTATAAATTTTACATCACGGGTAAAGGGGTTTTAATTCAGGTATTTGACAATTACCCAATCTGTGCTCCGCCCTCCTTTTTTGTAGCACCGTTTGCCAGGATAAACAAAATGATATAATTTTGAATGATGGATGGATCAGTTTGGTTAGTTACAACAGGACAGTCCAGCTTAATAATGTAGCATTTTAAACTGGACACTCAACATTTACGCTTAATGAATTTTGCCTGCCAACAGTTGCTACACAAATTACCAACATTTGGGGATGGAGCATGGATAAATCAATTAAGAACTGTACTAACAATGAATTGTCATATCAGTCATTGTTTAAAGCACTGTTTACCTAAAACCATCACAGTTATTGAACACATGAATTTATTTTGAACAATGCCATTGGTTGTTTTGGTTGGGCAACTAATAACGGCCAGCATGTAGCCCTGTTTCCCTCTAATGGATTTACAATGTTTTAGGTGGCATTTTCATAACCATTTTAGATTTTAACTTGTGTTAAGTGAGTCTTAGCTTATTAGTTAGCTTATTTGTTTTTAAGCCTGCTGCAGTTTTAACTCTAGTCAGTTTAGTTAAAGGTAGATAGATAGATAGATAGATAGATAGATAGATACTTTATTGATCCCAAAGGAAATTTAGCATCCAGTAGGAGTTACACAATACAGCACAGTAATACAATACAAAAAAGGGTTGTACAGTATGAAACATAAGTACCTGCTCAGCAAATAATAATACTGTAAATAATACAGTCTGCTGTAGATAAATATATCTCACTTTGGCAAGAAAAATATACAAGAAGGTCTATCTACAAAAATACAAAAATCACTGTAAATAAGTTTAAAATATGAAAATATGTAAAAATATGCATTAAGATCGTGGAGATAAAAAAGGCAGTGCAATAATAAAATGTGCAATAATAATAAAATGTGCAACGGGCGCAGATATGAGCAGGTAATGACAATACTGAATAAACATAATAAACATGTGCATATACTGGTGTTGTAATGATGGTGTGCAGTGGGTGCCCATCGTCATCCATAATGGACAGCAGTTTGTGCAGTGTCCTTCTCTCTGCCACCGTCACCACAGAGTCCAGTTCCAGCCTCAACCTTGCCTCAGTAGATAGATGGATATACATTGACACACCAAAAGACATGGGATAGAATTTGATTATGAAGTGGTCTTACCTCAGGAGACACCTTGGAAACACCTGCACCTGTATAAGTTGTGAGGTGCTACCTTGTGAGTGAAGCTGAACAGTGGCCAGTGTGCTCATAGCAAGGCGACGTGAATTATCGGACTCTGAACAAGACATGATAGTGACTACCAGACGGATGGGACGTTTCACTTCCGAGGTTTTGTGGGCATTAAACATTACAACAATGTCACGTGTGTACTGTATAGTATAATCACCCACAGTGGACAGTGCAGTGGACAGCCACGGGTGCTTAACGATCATGACTGGTGGCATCTGTCTACAATTGTCTGTGCGAACAGACAAGAGACTCTGTCAGAAATCAAATCCACATTCAGTGCAGGAGGCCCCATACACATCCCACAGGTCAGTGCGGCATTCTTTAACTTCCATTAGATATGGACCAGAAGGCCCACCAGAGTGCCTCTGTTACAGTATATTGCCAAAAGTGCTCGTCTGCCTTCACATGCATATGAACTTGAGTGACATCCCATTATTAGTCCAGAGGGTTTTGTCGGCCACCCTTGCAGCTGAAACAGCTTGAACTCTTCTGGGAAGGCTTTCCACAAGGTTTAGGAATGTGTTTATGGGAATTTTTGACCGTTCTTCCAGAAGCACATTTGTGAGACACTGATGTTGGGCAAGAAGGCCTGGCTCGCAGTCTCCGCTCTAATTCATCCCAAAGGTGTTCTATCGGGTTGAGGCCAGTCAAGTTCTTCCACACCAAACTCTCTCATTCATGTCTTTATGAACCTTGCTTTTTGCACTGGTGCGCAGTCATGTTGGAACAGGAAGGGGCCATCACAAACTGTTCCCACAAAATTGGGAGCATGAAATTGTCCAAAACCTCTATGTATGCAGAAGCATTAAGAGTTCTTTTCAATGGAACTGGACGGGCCCAGCTCCTGAAAAACAACCCCACACCATAATCCCCCCTCCACCAAACTTTACACTCGGGCAAGTACCGTTCTCCTGGGAACCGCCAAAACCAGACTTGTTCATTGGATTGCCAGATGGAGAAGCGTGATTCATCACTCCAGAGAACACGTCTCCACTGCTCTAGAGTCCAGTGGTGGCGCTTTACCCCACTGCATTTGGCTCTTTGCATTGCGCTTGGTGATGTAAGGCTTGGATGCGGCTTCTCGGCTATGGAAACCCATTCCATTAAGCTCTCTACCCAATGTTCTTGAGCTAATCTGAAGGCCACATGAAGTTTGGAGGTCTGTAACGACCAGTATAGGTGGTACAATATAGTGTACCACCACAAATACGTACACAGCACCTCACCTGGTTGCTAGCTGGACCCTAGTGGATAAATCATGGTATCAGGCCAATGGTATGGTTTGTGTGTGGTGCAGAGACCATGAAGCCGTGTGCCCCAGTTGTCAACAATGCACTGTGCAGACTGGTGGTAGTTCCATACTGGCCTGAGTGTGTTCTTATGGAATGAGTTGGGTCCACTGGTCCTCCTAAACATTGACCAGTGCCCTCTACGTTTCACTGCTTGGTGACCATTTGCAGCCCTTCCAAGGCTTCATAAAACTCCATCGTGATGGGATATTTCAGCAGGACAATGCACTGTACATACGGGCCCAAGCTGTCCAGAACTGGTTCGAAGAGCATTCTGGAGAGTTCCAACGAATGGTATGGCCTGTGCATTCTCCCGACTTGAGCCTAATTAAGGCATTTTTACTTATTTGATCTTTGATAATCCAAATCCATTAACTGTGTGCAATAACAGACAACAAACGGTTCAGCTGCATTCATATATATGTTGCATGTATTTTTTTGTACTCAGCCATTATGGAATCAAAAGGACAAAGCTGATAGAATATACCGTCAGTACACTGTTTAATGACGAGTTCTAATGTATTTTTACCTTACTTTTGTATGTATGGAGAACAATGCATGTCATTAATATAATCACATTAAACCCTGCCACTCCCTCTTTAATTATTTAAGCATGTAATCTATTATTCAAACACAGCGATAACCTGTTAATAACTACTTGACCTTGTAATGTAGATGTCCTAGACATGTGGTATGTGTCTTTGTGTTTTAATTTACTTGCCTGTGTGGGTGTATGTTGTATTTGTTATATAGTTTATGTGTCTGTATGTCATGGCCTGTTTTCTGTTAGTTTCTTTTTGTCTGTCATGTATGTGTGTGAGAAATGTGCTGCTCAACCCAATCCTAATAAGGGCTGGTCAGGATATTGAGTTTTGGGATTATTTTTCATATGCGGCAGGGGTTTGTTTTCTAATGATTTGTTTTATTTTGGAGATTTGTTGTTATGTAAATTCTACACACTCACACTTGCTTTCTCTTGCACTCTCCCTTGTGTAGATGTTGTCTATTGAGTTGGTATGTAGAGTAGTCTATAAAGTTGGTTTCCCAGAAAAGTCCCGGAGATCATTTTCTTATCAGTGGATAATCTCCATTGACAATGCTGTTTTAGATTAAACATGAATGTTTGAAGCTTGTAAATGGTGTTTACACATATTTTACCTTGTAGCATGTTTATAGTAAAGAGCCCTGATGTATAGCTGACTGTTTTTAAATAAAACAACCATAAAGATTACTTTATATAAAAATAAACGAAAAACATCACAGGAATGTTTTATTTTTATCTCTCAGAAATGGCCTAGAAGGCCATAAGAGTTCCCCGGTAAAATACAGAAGTAACAGTTGGGCCTAATCGGGTCAGGACTCAAAGTCACGGGTACAGGTTGGGTTTGGTCTTCAATTCATGCCCATGCAGACCTGTAGTGTGTGTGTATATGTGGGTGTTTTAGGGACTGCCATGTGGCACGTGTGTGTATTCGGTTTCTGTTGGTTTCTTGGTGTCTATTGTAGTGCTTGTGACTGGTTTGCGTGTGTGTGGAAGTGTCAGTCCAGAAGGCCTGAGATACGATCTGATGAGTCCAAGCTGTTTCCTGGCTCAGCAGCTGACACACACACACACCGGCTGCAGCTCAGAGACTCGGCCCGCATCATCATCTGTCTCTCACACACCGATCACACTGTAAAACAGCTTTAAAATATCTAAAAAAAATCTCCACTAGGTCACACCTGCCCTCCTGCTGCTGCTGTAGAGCTGCGGGCTGGCTTCTGTTAGCCACACACTGCTAACGCTTACACATAGGGGTCATTCAGGGTTTTTGTAGAAAAATGAATAGACACACACTACTGTGCAAAAATGTAGGCACTCAGANCACGACTGCCCCGTTTAAAAATAATAAATGACTATAAATGAATACTGGAAATAATAAAATCATACAATGCCACTGCTTTTTTTAGTAATGAACAATAGAAAAGTTTTTGAGCTGGATTCAATAGTTAAAGCTTAACCATTTCCAAACTTGTCATTGTGGAAGCTAAATATTATTCATAGCTATCATCCAATACCTGACTTTTCTGCTCTCTCCTCCATTAAATTAGATCAGGTGGTGGATTTGATTAAATTTGATTAAATTTGGCCGGGGCATCAAGTAAAATCTGTTCTTCTAAGTAACTAAAAAGAAATAATTTTTAGTTTAAACAAGAACTTTCTATTCTTTTGTTATTCATTTGCATTAGGGGTGTAAGAAAATACTGATACACTTGAGTATTACAGTATTATGTTTTGTGATACTGTATTGATTCTCAAAAATATAATTTTTTAAATAATAGTTTACATGCAAAGATTGGTGGCAGACAGTGGTTTGTTTTGTGTTGTGTTTAACCCCACAAGTGCTTGGTAGCCATCAGCCAGGAGACTTTTCTATTCCAACGTCAGCAAGTAGTGAAGGGGTACACTGCTAACTAGCAGTGTCAAAGCATGGCATTTTATAGAATTTCTCCCAATCTGACTATAAATAAACACTGAAAACAATGATTAAAAAGCTAGAATAAAAACTAAAATGAATGAAAATAACATGCCACCACTTTTTTGATAATAAAAAATAAAGAGTTTCAGGAGCTGTTTTCAAGAGCAGTTTCAGGAGCTGGGTGAGGTGGTTAAATCATTTTTGTGTGTTTTTCTTCCTCTTTATGCCTGGCGAGTTAGCTAATCATTGCCTAATTGCACCAAATGTAATAACTTTCATCACTAAACTTTCCTTCTTATAATCTTTCACCCTTTTTGCAAATAAAGTCACACTGCAAATTTCTGTAGCAGCTTAAAGTTCATTTAAGGCAAATTTTCCTGCTGATTTCAGTTTCGCTGCCTGTTGTGCGGAACCAGCCTTGGTTAGACTTTCCCGAGGCTTTAATTTGCCTTTTTTCCCTGCTATTACATGTTATTTTCTGCTTTCATGGCGCAAAATTCAGAGGAAAAAAGATAAAAAGGAGGAAAAAACATCATCAAGCTTTATACATTGTGTTGTCGTGTAGACGTTGTGAGAGGCCCAATTATTCGGAGATTCCGTAATCACCCGTATGCAAAGCAGGCATTTAATTAAGGGAGTATTAAGGAGAATAATCTCAGTTGTAAGCCAGTCACAGCGTAGCGGATTTGGCACGATGATTGTCTCCCGTAAAACTGCTCCATAAAAACCCTGAGCCCATTACCCACAGCCGCGAAAAACAGCCTTGTTCAAGAGCAGCCCAATCATGTGGCTAATTTTGCTCCACTCTTCTGCTGCTTCCTGCTACAGAAAGTGGCTTTGCTGTGTGTGTGAGTACATGAATGTGGGTGAGATGACACGGCCGTTTCACCTTAACAAGGCAGAGACCAAGGAGATGTCTTAGAGCCGGCTGCATCTCTGAATGTTGTTGATTTTCGGTGAGAATTTCACAACTAAATCAACAAACACACCAAATTTTTAGACAAGAAGAATTTATGTTACGTATTTTATGTTTTTTGTATATTTTAAATACATTAAATACATTAAAGACAACTTTTTTCATGATATATAGGGAGTGGACTATACATCAGCTGTTAAGTTGCCACTTAATTAGAAACACTTACCTTGTGCTTCCACTCAGTGGCCACTTTATTAGAAACACATACCTTGTACCTTCACTCACTGGCTGCTTTATTAAAAACACCTAGTTTGTACTTCCATATACACATACATTGTTCCCTCTACAGCTGTTATCTTGGGTCAGTGGTTTTTAACAACTTTTTAAAGGCTTCTTGTTCCATTGTTGCTACAGGGCCATGTCCTTAGCAGTGTGGTAGACCACTGCTTCAGTTCTACTCTACCACTCAGCATTTTTTAGAAGACACACCATCAATCCACTGTTCCCTCTTATTACCCTCATGTGTTAATGTTCAGGAGAAAATATATATTACAGTGATGGTGGGGAATAATGAGGAGAAAAAGCTGAAAGTGAGGCTGTTTATTATGAGGTGTAATGTTAGCGCACTCGGCTAAACATGTGGAAAGTAGAGACTGAAATCGAAACTGAAGAGCTGTGATGCTCTGATAAACAGCAAGATGTGCAGTCATAATCTTCTTAAGCTCCAGTGTAGTATAGTATTGACCTTTTTACATTGGTAATAGCAGCTGTGACTCACATTGTTGGAATATGTTTATGTTTCAGCTGTGAGCATATGGCTAGTTGATTTGGTAACTCGTGAGACATAACTAAAATTCCTAGACGGTAAGATTTGCTTCTGTAATATAATATGTGGAAAACTTCACTTAACACAGGATAGGAAGTTTCTCTAATACGGCCCCAGGTCAGTGTGTAGGGCGAAGCGGGGTTTGCATGCAGAGGATGAGTGGGGGCTTAGAGAGTATGAGTGAGTAGCAATCCACTGGCACAGCTTTACAGAAGAAGCAGTTATGTATTTTGACATAACACCAAACTATATTGATATAAACAGTATTGTCTGGTCGTATCTCAATAATATTGGTATTCCTTAAAAAGGTATAGCAGCTGTACTGGCCACTTTATTAAAAACACCTACCTTGTACTTCTTCTCACTGGCTACAGCATGTGCTCTAAATGCTGAAAGTGTTGTGCACCACCTAGAATTATCCAACCTGTGGTCTTTGTGGTTTGTAAACAACCCATAGATCAAGGACTAGAAAATGACAGACATAAACTATGCATCAGTACATGGCTGTAACTGTACTTCAGCAAGGTGGAGCTAGAGGAGAGACGTTTTTGTGACAGGCAGTGTAGATACAAACTGTTTCTTATAGAGACATATAGAGAACAGACTTATACAGGATATATGGGACTATTTTGAACAAGGAGACTGATCATATGTCTGTGTGTGTGTTTAAACGTTAGAACACACACTGTGCTCCTGACCCATGCAGCAGGAAAACCTCATGGCCCAGTGAGCCTCACACTTCTCACTGAGCAGTGTGTGTGTGTCCCCCGTGGATAAGTGTGTGGTTATACGTGTCCCTGCGTGAAATATGTGCATGTGTGTCACGGTTAGGATGTGCCTGCTGTACTGAAGAGTTTCCTGGTGGTCTCTGAGGCTTTGGGGAATGAAGTGTGTACATGCTTAGAACTTCAGTTGCGTAGCAAAACACACACGTAGCACTGAGCTTCTTTTTGGGAAGCAGCCTAGCACTTTCCTCTCGAGAACTGAGAGTTTAAAAACGACCCCCCCCCCCCCCAAAAAAATGGAGCGAGGTTTTTAAAGTATAAGGACTACCACCAAAAAAATGCACCTTGAGAACGCAAACACCACATAGTTTATATGTGGAAAAGCTGCCAGAGTATTTTCTGAAGGATGCAATGCGATCAAACACATGCACCATGTTATTTATCCACTAAACGTGTGCCATGGCTAATCCTTAACATTGTGCAAATGTGTGTATATATTAGAATACATTATATTTTCTTCGCTGTGCCTTCTGTCGTCAGACGTCTTTCAAGTATGTGCTTGAAGCCTCCCCCTTTTCCCTGAAGCAGGGCAAAAGTAGTTTACATAAGCAATTTCGGCAGTGAGATATAGAGCCCAGGTCCCTTTTTTTCTCCCCATCCAACACCATGTGGGTCCAGAATCCTGAGCTTTCTGTCGGATAAAAAAAGCTGTTTCTTCCTCTTACATGTATCTGAGCTGATAAGACCAGTCCCAGTCATTTGTCAGCTGTCAAAATTAGTGTTGAAGTCTCCTCTCCTGGCCTTATCGGCTCTGGCAGTTTGGACTGTGTATATATGCAGTTAAAAGTCAAGCTCTTTCAATATGACAGCTGGGGAGAGAGTGTGTTTCTTTAGGCAGAAAAGAGCTTAATGTCAAGAGGACACGTTTTCACGTTTTCCTCCTTATCTGAAGCCACTAGAACTGCAGACGCTAATCAGCTAATGCTGGCCCCCCTGACTGATTAACCCTTATAAGATGCGTTTAAATAAAAAAAGTTGGCAAACTGATAAAGCCTATAAACATAGAGAGAGAGAGAGAGAGAGAGAGAAAGAGAGAGAAGGAGTCGAAGAGAGGCTTTCTCTTTTTGACAAGGGTAATTTTCTCATCAACCAAGGAAGGAACATCTTGCCTTAGCTTTTTTGGCTGAAAGAAAAGCTTTTGCAACCTCTGTGGCACCACAAGGGTGGAAACAGATGTGCATACATACAGCAGTAGCTCCACTGAGCAGAAGGGATTTGTGATAAGATTGCAAAATGACTTCTTACCTGGGACTATGACTTTGTGGTGATTCATCAAAGGTCATGTGTTTTGTAGCCTCTTTTTTTATCACATTTCCCTTGAGTTGTTTTTTCCACACAGATTACAGTGAGAGTCAAACAAAGGTCAGCTGTGATCTACAGCACCACAAAATAATATGATTGGTAAACAACCCTCTTAGCATGCCTTGCTAATTGACATCCTTTATTAGGTTTCCAGTTAGTATGACTAGTTCAGTCTTTTATCATATTTAAAGCTTGAATGTGGCATGTATGTGCTACTACGAGTCTCCCTGTAAAGTCTGAAATATTCATTTTAAAGTCAGATGGTGTTGGGTTGGATTTGGTGAGAGTTTCTGGGGTCACCTTTGCGCGTATTTACACTAAATACTGTTTCACCATGCTTATAATCATACAATATAAAGTCCGAAGCACAACCAACATTGCAAGATGTTCTTTGAATGTTGTGTGCAATCACACATTTAAACCTGAGAGGTCTACAAGTCCCCAAAACATACGTGAGTCACCTTGACTCCAAGCGTTCTTCTTAAATCAGTCTTTAGAAACTCTAGGTCAAGGATGTGACTGCATTGTTCAGAGGAAAAAAAACTATGTTCTATGTGAATTTGACTGTTCTTCTGCTACAGCAGACACGAAAGTCACTAAATTTTTAAATGTTTTAATTTAGATGTTTTATTTTTTTTTGTATGTATGATTGTATTTGTGCTGCGTAATAAAACACTTTCTTTCAAAAAATCTTGATTAGTTTAGTTTTAAATCTGATTTTTGAGATTTATTTTTTTCTGTTTTGCTGAAGATATGGTAAGCAAGGACAGTGAAATTGCCATTATGGTAGATTCAGCAATTACACGGTTAATGCAGATTTGATGTCTAAAGCTTTATTGTTGTGGTGTTTCTTGTACATTTTATTTTTGTCATGTTGTGCCTAGCTTTGTGCCAGCTGATACTGATTATTACATTTTTTGAACAGCACTTGGAAAAAATTATAATCTAGATTTTCAGCCTGGCAAAGAATGCTGGCATATATGCAGATCAAAGAAAGAGACTTTGGTACATGAGATCTACTCTTTGAGTATTATGAGCCTTGATGAACCTCTCCTGCAGAAGAGTGCCAGTTTGTTGTTTTTGGTTCTGTTACGGACAAGAACCTGTTCATCGTACCGATCTTTATAATGTATCAAGAAATATGCTCACCAACTGGCAGTATTACCACCCTTGGTAACCTGGTAACTGGTAACTTCCAGTCATTGTCTTTGTTTATTTTATAGTGTTATGCAATGATTAAGTTATGCTAGAAGCTAGTCCAGTTTGCAATTTTATGGTAATTACAGTGTCATCATCTTGCAAGCTATAGAATAAGACTCCGTATTGCTCAAATATGGTACTTTATATCTTTAGGTCCCATTTTTTTACAAACTAAGTTAGACATTTACAGCTCTGTTTTCTTGTTTTATCCTTAGAGGCATTGGTGTGTTGACATAGTCTGTTAATTAAAGCCTGACTGCTTATTATATTGATATCTTACATGAGCCCATGACTTGACACAAAGCACCTCTTAATCTGTGAAGATTGTCAGTCATGCAGTTAATTGAATAGTCTAGCGATATTAAGTCAAGGCTACTGGGCCTGGTGGTGGAATCTCGGATGCAATTCACTGCTTTTTCTTTGGAGTGATGAGAAATATTGCCTGGCATTTAAACCTCAGACTGATTCACACCAGTGATGCCGTGAAATCTGCCTACTGCCACAGATCACTTGGTCATGTCTGGCACATTCTGGCCCTTACTTTTTATCTCATTGTGAACAAACAGACTCTGTTTCAAACTGTACATTTGCAGTATTGCCTAGATTTGCCTCTGTGTGTGTTGATAGACTAACCCCTGTTATGGTTTACCCCTCTCTGATATCCAGCAATATACAGAATTTTACAGGTGGGCGTTGGGTTTGTTTGTAATTTTATAGCACAATTCCCTATTTGACTTTCTGCCTATTGTAATTTAAAGCCCCACTCAAGAGTAAAATCCTAAATGAGTAGAGATATTACAGGATTAACCCAACAGAGAACTATTATCAAGGATAGTAATAAGGAAAAATAATAATAATAATAATAATAACAATACACGGCTATTAACACTAATAAACAACACTTTCGAGCCCGAGAGCTTAGTAGAAAAAAGTTACTACATGCTTTTACACCCGTGTCCCTGTTTAGTACACCTACTAAAATCCATTTTCTCCTTTACCTTTACTGATACCTTTTATCCACCACAACGTCCTTCCGCTCCAGTAGTAATCTCACACAAACAAAATGCCCACCCAGCCAGAGCTCAGTAAGTGTATTAGTGCATGAGGATTTGAATTCCCCAGGGGTCCTCTTTCAGTCCAGGTGCATGTGGTTCTTCTAAATTTCAGCACTAGACAAAAAATTAAACCAAACAAAGTACAGGTTGGTCAATTAGGTCAAAGCGCAGCAAAGTGTTGCAATATTAAGTAAGATTTTCATGTTTCTTGTTCCTGTTCCTACTTTCTGAAGTGTCCCTGGTGGTGTTTGAAGTAGTGTACCTGTTTCTCAGCTGCCTCTGAGTTTCCTTTTGTTGTCTTCTGTCTACTTAAGCACTGTGGGTTAATACCCTGTTTACTGCCCTGTAATCTTCATTTGCCCCTTGTATCTTCACTGGTACCTTTTATTCATTTTTACTAGAGCTACATTCTTTCACTCTTGTTAAACCTACCACTCTTCTCAACTTACCAGAGCCCAGTAAATGCATTGCTGTGTGAGAGTTCACCAGGGCTCCACTTTTAGCAAATCTTTCACTGTTAATCAAACCCTTCTCTTCTTTGTGCCTGTACTTCTTTGAAATCTGCGAACATAGATTGCTAAGGTTTTAGCTAAAGGTTTTAGCTACAAGAAGGTGCAATTTGAACCAGCTACAACAGACAAATTGCCATTTATGTCAGTTTGTGAAGCGGTGTAAG
This sequence comes from Semaprochilodus insignis, assembly GCA_034552555.1. Taxonomy (NCBI): domain Eukaryota; kingdom Metazoa; phylum Chordata; class Actinopteri; order Characiformes; family Prochilodontidae; genus Semaprochilodus; species Semaprochilodus insignis. The sequence continues at coordinate 21,574,354 of CM067500.1, read as the reverse complement.
TGTTGAGTTCAATCCATGTTTCCTCTTCCCATAAGAGGAAAGCTTATCAATGCTTTCTGTGTTCTATGAACCAGTCTATTTGTTTTCAAACAAATGTCCCTGCTGTCTATCTCTGCCTGGGTACTAATCTTTGCTTAGAATACGTGAAAATGTGTGAAAAGCATACTCTGCATTTAAATTCTTTTGCCTCAGACCTCCATTTAGCACACCTACGTAGAGCCATTTACCTATTTTATCTTAACCTGCTACCTTTTATTGAACACAACATTCTTTTTCTGCAGTAACAACCCCACAATAAAAATGATACTAGTCAGAACTCAATAAATCAGTTGGGATTCTCCAGGGTCTGATTTTACCTGCGTATTGCACTATTCTAAACCCATTGCTTTTTTGTTTGTTTTAATCTCCTCAGTTAACCAAAGCCTTCTTTTTCTGGTGCCTCTGCTTCTTTGAAATATCAGTGCTGCATGTTATTGTTATGATTCAAACTAGCGTACAATAGCTGTATATAGCTGAATATTTTGACTCCCCTTTATTAACTGATAAGTCCTGGCCGTCAAGTTTGAGGTAATGGCACTTAATGACGAGAGTTTAGCCCTCAATGAGCTTGAGCAATAGAAAGAGAAGAGCGTTAGCCAAGAAGCAGCAAGATGAAAAGAGTTTGTAAATGGGTCAAAACGAGGCTGAGTGCATTCCGAGTAGCTTTGTTTTTTCTTGTCTCTTATCTGGCTTTAATGAGGGAGGAGATGGTGAAGGATATTTCCTCCTCATGAGGAACAAACTCTGTGGTATAAGTGTCTGAAGTCAGTCACCAGCTCACAAATATCCTCTCAGGGAAGCACGTGTTTGCCTGCTTTCATGTTTGTTTGTTTGTTTGTTTGTTTGTTTCTGGGTGCCACGTTTTAGCCCATTAGTTCTAATGATAATCCACTGTATTTACTGTAGAAAAACAACATCCAGCACAGTATGAAGCTGAAGAAAAAGGCCAGTGTCGAGGGCAGTGCGGCTAAATTCACAGTGGCTTTAGCTGAATCAGTAGTCTAAATATTGCCATTAATTGCCACAACTTACAAGACTGGTAAGTAATAATGCAATGCAGATATTTATTTATTTAGTTAGTCTGTTTATTTGTTTGTTTGTTTTAGCATGCAGCAGCTGCTAACCAAATACAGTCACCAAATAACATTAATATTATGTGAATAAATCTTATCTAAATCTAAATTCTCCCATTCAGTCAGTTTTTTTTGGACTGAAGTTTGCCAGATAGTAGTACATTAAGTAATACATCAATATTGTTGCAAACGGCATTTCTACTCAAACAGAACAAAGAAATGAAATATGTAACATGTATGTGTTAAGATATATTTATAACTTTGATTCGCGTAAGGGACCATATAAAGTGCAATGCAAACGGCTTTACAAACATCAGAGGCATAAATCTCAAATACTGTCAATTTCAACCACTAAGAACACAAAGACAAAAGTGAAAAAAATTCACTGTGATAATAACATGATAATATTTATTATGTGTTGACTTGATTTACTTGGCCAAAATTGGTCTCCCCCCCCTTTCACTGACCATGTTCTGAGGTGATTGGGCTAATAGTGAGTCCTCATCCTCATCCTACTACTGGTATTTCACGTGTTTCCTTTGCATAATCAGGGTGTGCGAGTTCATTGACATGTTGAAAAAGTGACTGAAAGTCTGGGAGATTGTTAAAAACCGAGCTAGCAAAAAAAAAAAAAAAAAAAAAAAAAATCAAGTGTGCTGCACATCAAAGCAGCGACGGCTAGATGGAAAGCTTGCTGGTATGATCAAAATCCCATGCTTAAAATGCAAAAAAAAGAAGAAAAGCTCCCCTCGAGGTCGAGGGGGAAGGAAAAAAGAGACAACAACTACAAAACACAGAGAAAGAAAAAAATAATGGAAAGGGCTAGAAAAAAAAATTAAATAATAAAACAACAGCTTAAAAACTCCAGGCGAATTGGAGCACCTTCAAAGCTTAAGGCTTAGCGTGGATATGCTTATTATGGCTGCTCGAAAACTGACCCTTGACAGTCAGGAATCAACTGCGGAGTGAAAAACAGCTCAGTGTGATCCGGCATCACGGCTGCTGCAAACAATTATTCATGCATTTGTTTGTTGACGCTCCTTATTCCTTATTCGACAGGAAGCTTCAGATGTGTGTAGATAATGTGGCTACACATAAGTTCCTGTGGCATTTGAAATCCTTCATTTTAAAAGGCCGTGGTAGGTTAACTACAGCAGGCGTCCGTCTCCGACTGCGAGAGATATTGCCAATACCCATCCACTGCCGTATCTGCTATTGTATTAAGGTGGATAACACTGGGACTGCATTACCCATTGGAGATTTTTTTCTATTTTTAATATGCCTTAAATGAAATTTATAGCTTCCCTTCATGCTGGAAAAAGTCATGTTTCATTCATTTCGAGTTTCATTCGTATTTTAAAAAGCAGCTCCGTATCCCGCAGATGTGATGGCTACGCTTTGGAAAATTTGGGTTACTTTGCATGATTTTTTCGCTGGCCGAGCTAGAGATTTATAACAGAGCGGTTTTCTATGGACAGTGCATATTAGTATGGACTTCACAACGTCTTGTGTTGCTTCTGATATGCAGAATAAAAATGAGCCTCCCCACCCCCCAGCCAACACCTCCCCATCAGAGAGCAAGACCCGTTGTCCTTAAATAGTGCCCCAGGCTTCGCTTATCCTCACTCTTCAAAGATTCATATAAATCAGGGATTGGCTTGTATTGCCGCCTAAATATACTCTGATGGCTGGCTGAGGTTGTGCTGTTCATTTTGTTACACTGACTTTTCCAGAGCTAGTAGATCACAGATGAAGAGGATTTTAGCCTTCAAGATCTTATTAAAGCGATGGTTTGCCCAAAATTTATGCAAGTTACCCTCCTACGTTGTCTGAATTTTTCTTTTTTTGTTTAGCTTTGGAGGTACAATACTAATATAGCTAAATGGAATGGATGCCTATACCCTACGTATTAGCATTTGTTATATGTAAATGCAAACTGACTTGCCTCCTGCCATGTCAACGTGATCTCTTATAGACTGACACTGTATGACACTGTTATCTTTAACATGAACAAAAGTGGTTAACATAACTACAAGGCTACTATTATCTTAAAAGCCTAAATAAATTTTGGTCATACTTTTGACATCATAATAAACAATAAATATATTATAACAGTGACATGTTCATTATTGCAACAAAGTGAACTTGGAATGACAAGCAGATCAGAAGGTTGTACAAATTGAACATGATAGCGTGTGGCTATATCTGATGGGCTAATATCAGGCGACATTGACTGAAAGGTCTAAACCACTTGCTTGGCTAGGAAATCCTTGTAATTCCCGTCAAAGCAGTTTGAAGTGTAAACCATAATTCACTGCAAAATAGGAACACAGCCACACAGGTGAGGGGCCGCATTACTTAAAATGAGAGCCCACATTCAGAATACAGGCTACTGCATGCCCACCTACCCATAGCAGGTGGCAACCAATCTAAAGTGTTTAACGTGAACAGACAAACAAATGTCTGTTTTCACCTCAGCTGATGTTAATTTACTAGGCTTGTCACATCATCACATCAAACCTACTACACTCTATACTGTAACACACTGACTTAAAAAAGGGAAATCATTGGCCTAATGAATTCAAGCTTGGCTAAAGTCTTCAGTTCTCTGAGTAAAATATGTTCTAAGATAAATAAACCTGTTTACATCTTTGTAGTAAAGTGTACTGTTAGCATTTAGAATGTCTGGACAGTTAAAATCACATGTGAGAATTCGCTAAATGAGGTTAAAAGATTTAGTCATCTTTATGCAAGTAGACCGTCAAGTTAACTTGAGCTTCATGTTTATTGGTGCTGTACTGTGATACTTCACATGTGCTGTAACTGTGCTTTGTACTATCTGCAATGTGTCATGGTGCTTTTCCTCAGATGTGCTGTAAGCCGGCTGCAGTAGTCTTTCTATGACCAGACCAAAATGGAAGATGCATGCTCAACTCCTCCCTCTGGTGAAAAACAGAGCTTAGGCAGCCCATAATTTTGAGAAAAGCTTGAGAAAATAAATTGCATATGAAAAATAATTTTGTGTTTTTTAATGCTAAAATTCAGACTCATCTGTATAGGGGACAAAGTCGCGCAGGCCCAGGCATGATCTCATAAAGAGAATAGCTTGTTAATCTTTCGGTGACGAGTTGCAGTAAATTTCACATGGGTGCATTGCCAAGACCCACCTTCAAAATTTCTCTTGTACAAGCACTTTTAACTTCCAATGACAAGCAAAACAAGCTAGCTAGTGAAACCTTATTGTTAGCTAATGGAATTTTTTTTTGTTGTTTTCTTTTTGAGAGATATAACGTTTATTTATGTGTTATGTTCTTCGCTCACAACGCTTATTTAGTTATTTAGAGTTTTGGGAGATACTTTTTAGCCATGCTAGCATACATTACATCCGTGAGCGAACAACAATTTTTATCAGTTTAGAAGTTTCACACTGTTTGTTCCCACCCACATGTAGCTTACAATTTCTCCTCTTTACAAGATCACGTCTGGCCCCATGAGACTTCTGGCAATGCCACATCTCTAACTATTCCCTTTCCCAGGCCTCTGGTTGAACTCTCGGTTCCCTTTAGATGTCTTTTTTCACCTAGTTGTGGTCGACAGTCGGCCATGGCAAAGCTTCTGCTGAGAACATGATTGTGAAAGCGTGGCTTTACTCAGAAACACTCCGTCAGCGGGGAGTGTGTAACGAGCAGTAGGTTGGCAGTGAGGGAGCATTAAGGCTGCATAAAGCTCAGAGTGTATCATCTCAACGCTTAGACATGGACTGTCTAAAAAAAAATGAAGAAGAAAAAGCATAGCTGTCTGTGTCTGTGCGTGTGTGGCTGTGAGTGGAGATTATAGAAGTATTCTTCTGTTCTCTTGTCCTCATGAATCTGCACGCTTAGCTGGAGCACAGAGCATTTCCCAGCTGAGAAACACATTCACACACTCACTGTAGGCTTACAGTGACTGACACTCCAGAACAGCAAAGAAGAGTGGTGAAATTGCTTCAATTAGGATGGTAATTAATTTAATCTGGTGCGGAGAGAAGGATGTGTGTAACACAGCTGGTTGGTTAGACATTAGCTTCACTGTTTGTAGTTTCACTGTCTTCACTCGACCTTCAGTCCCTTTGATATTAGCCCTCTAGGATCGCTTTGGATTAAATAAAAACTTTTCATACAACCTAAATTTTCCTCTGTGTGCACGTGTTAGAGCTTTTGATGGGCCTGAAATGTTGGTCCGAACCCCAATACAGCCCAAGAGCTTTCTCAGCCCAACCTGACCCAAGCCAAATCATCATGCTTTGAGTCCAAAGCAGAAGTCAGTCTGAACCTGATCCAACAAAAATTACATCATAACGTTTTTGGTCCAAACCTGACCTTAGCTGTATCTAACAATATCTAGTCCGTAACTGATGTGACCAGAGCCACATCAAGTTGTGATTTGGAACCCAATTCTAGCCTGACACTATTCTGACCAAACCAACCAGACCTGAACCACACCATTAAGTTTTAAGTCTCAAACCACATAAGCTTTTAGTCCGTGTCTGACCATTCCTTGAACCACATTATAATCTGACATACCCCAAACGACTTCATTAAGTTTTGACTTCAAACCTGACTTGAGCCTGATAAAATTTTGACTGAATCAGGCACAACCCAACCCATTTAAACCGATCCAAAAAAAAGTCCAAAAGTACAAAGTACAAAACCTGACATGATAGCGCCACATAGTGATAATAATAGCTCTCATTAGATAATGGACAAAAGAGAGCGAGAAAAAAAAAGAGAAATGCATTAGCTGTCCAACATCTCAGATGTTTTTCAGTCTGCAAGAACGTTTTTAATGCCCTGTGCGTTGAGCAGATTTAGAAAAGTCGAACGTGAAAGTTGAACGTCAACCCAAACCTGACACATATTAGAAAATGATATCTCAACTTGACAGAACCTGACGTGAGCGGTTAAGTCCTTTCAGATTCTGACAAATATTCCATGCTGTAGTGCGGGTGTGTGAGGACGTGTGTTTGTTGTTGTGTAATTAACAATGATCAGTGATTACATCAATTAGACCAGCAGTGATTCCTGCAGAGCTGTCCACCTTACAAACACGCTCCTTTGCTGATTTAACTCCCAACAACAGATTGTTTACTCACACAACAGAAGTCCAGTATAATCATAAATAACTCAATTATCTCCTTGTACACACTAATAATAAACAGGTGTAATTCAATTGTGCGGGATTAATTGGGCTTTGTAATTGCACACACTAATTAGCTAGATTCATACCGGTAATTGCTGTATGCTATTTCAGGAATGCAATTATACTCTATTAGACTGTCACTCTGTTTTTATTTTCCTCTGTTAGCAACAGACTTAATATTTTAGGCCTTGGAAGTCCAAAAGCCCATTATTTACTTAATTAACTAAACATATCCACAGGTTGGAGTCTCCTCTTCTGTTCAGCCTGCACCACTACGGTTTCTGCTGAACAAGACAACTTGTACACAACAATTACATTTCTTCTAATTGAAGTTACAATCACAATAAAGCTGACCTACTGGTATAGAAAGTATACACAGATACATTTTGCTCACTATACACCAACTGCAGTTATAATATCTCATATCTCCAACTCTCTTATGGAAGCATCTTCACCCTGTCTGAATGATGATTATGCGAGAACTGTGCTTTAAATATTCATAAGTCTTTCTCTGGTGGGCCTGTTCATGTTTGCTCTGCTGGTTTCTGTATTAGCTTGTATTGTGCCTCAGTGTCTTTGCCAGTCAGCAGGCTTCCCGGTGACCTCAAATCAGGGTTAGTGTTGTGATTATAATGGGTGTGATTAGGATACAGGAGTTTCTGGAGAACCTGACCCACCACACAGGGTTGAGTAACCGGTCCGTAATATTACAGGGCTGGGGTTGAAAAAAGATGTATGATGGTATTAAAAGTAACAATAATAATATACATAAATAAATATAAATATATGAAGATAATACTAAATAAAAAATAAGTAAGTAAATAATAGCTTGTCAGTTTAACAATTACGTCTTGTCAAACATTTTAACTTTAGAGCAACTTTAACTTCTGTGTCTTTGTGTGTCTTATGTCTTGGTATACCAGTGTTTAAATGACAGTATATGAAATTGACAAATAAACCTTGACAGTGTATCAGAATTAGGAGTTGGCTTGTCCAAGTCATTGCTTGGAAATCCCAAAAGATTTCTGAGGTGTTGTTAGGTCAGTGCTAAAGTAATCCCAGGTGGCTGTGAAAGTGTTGCTTGGCCAATACTGTGTTATCCCAGTTGGTTGCTAAGGTCTGATTCACTCACACCAGCACAACACACAGTAACACACCACCACCACGTCAGTGTCACTGCAGTGCTGAGAATGATCCACCACCCACATAATGCCTACTCCTTGAGGGTCCTGTGGGGGTCCTGACCATTGAAGAACAGGGTGAAACGGGGAGTAACAAAGTATACAGAGAAACAGATGTACTGCAGTCTGTAATTAAAGAACTACAAATTACATCTGTATGGTGAGTGGGGCTGATAAAAAGTATAGGATGAGTATAAATCCAAGGACTTGTACCTAATGAAGAGGCTGAGGAGGTGTGCATGTGATAGAACATCAATCCAACTTAAAATTAAAGCTGCTGACTTGTTAAGGGCTGATCTAACAAAGGTTGCCTTGAAATGATATTAACCATTAAAATGAACCATAAGAAGCAGGCTTCAAATTCATTGTAGTGCTCTCTATCAAGTGTGTACAGACAGGAGAGATTATAGGAGGTGTGCTTTGTGTGTGTGCATGTGTGTCTGTGTGTGTGTCTGTGTGTGTGTGTGTGTGTGTGTGTGTGTGTGTGCGTGTGTGTGTTGGTAACCATAGGATTACACAGAGCCCAATCTCCAGAAATCTCAGTCTTCCACAAGAATGAAAAAGGTAATTACAAATAACACTACCATACACACGCACACGCACAAAACACACACACACACACATGCGCACACACATACACTCTATTTCTCTCTTACACACACACACACACACACACACACACACACACACACACAGTGACACACATCTACACAGACACACATTTTTTACTTGAAAGCTTGAATGCGTTTTGGAATTAGATTTAATTGAAGAACCCTCACTGTGGCAACTAACACTCAAAATCAATTAGCAAAAATAATTGTACTGTTCAAAAGGGGACACTGCAAAAGCAACCCATACAATGAAACTCCTATTAAACAACAATACAGTACAAATAGCCCCCATCTGTTACCTCTCTCCAGTAACTGACTGTAACAACAATAGTGCAGACGTCTAGTTAGCTCACTGTAGAAATGATTCAGCCTTCCAATTTTAAATAGTGAAGTAGCCTTTTTAAGATCAGTGAATTAGTAGGTTTTTAAGATTTGTGTGAACAGTGAAGATCATAAGTTCAAATCCTATGTTAAAGCAGTAGTTTGCCAACCAATCAAATGTGTACAAATTACCTTCCTAACCCTAAATGTAGTCGATCTGTCATGTCATATTTGGTGGAAATTGCACCTTTATACTGTAAAAAGTATACAGTACCTACCACACAATGTGCAGTAGACTGTATGTTTTAAGGATGAAATAATAAAGCTATTGTTTAAAGGGGTTAAAGCCTTTTGGTGTGTAGATAAAACAAATAGAATAATAAACAATGTTTGAACGCCACACATTTTTTAATGAACCCATAGCTTTATGTATAAATATAGCTAATAATCACAACACAAAGTTAGCAGGCTTAATAGGCTTAGTAGCTGTGTGTAAATCAGAATGTTATCTGAACGCTTCATTCAGTTTCATACTGAATGAGGAAAAATTAAATATTGCTGGTCTAAATATTAAAGCATTCAAGGTCTTATGTCTAATGTTAATATATAACGGAGAGATGTGATTATATCAAGCAGTTGTTTTTTCATACAACTGCTAGAATGTATCCAGAAGAGTTATGCTAATTGAGACTAATTGGGATCTGTTTGGTTAAACTGTGCCTAAAAGACATCTTGACTGTATTGTTCTGTACAAGAGAAAGTTTGCTGAAGTTGAAGAAACTGTCAAGGTGCATCATGTGGCTCAGCTGTGTCCTTCATGGTCCAAAACTAGCATATCAGTTGCTCTCTTTCGTGTACAGAGGAGAAACCAGAGGCAGAATGCTGTACAACTCGGTGGTAGCCGTCACGCTTTGTGTGTTTGTGTTGGAAATAGGCTGTCTTTGACATCACATAGTGAGGAAAATCAGAATTGAGAGAGAGAGACAGAGAAAGAGTGAGAGAGATAGGGTTATAATAAATACCCAGACTGGACACTTTATTAGAAACCTCTTTCTTGTAGCTGCAGTTTGCCGGTGACTTTGGTGACAGAACTTATTGGTCACAAAAGATTTGATTATGAATTTGACACATTTACAAGGCAGGTGTTTCTAATAAATTGGTCAGTCAGTGGAGATACAAGGTAGGTGTTTCTAATAAAGTGGCCAGTGAGTGGAAGCACAAAGTAAGTGTTTCTAATGAAGTGGCCAGTGACACTGTTCTCTCTCTCTTTAGCTCTCTTTCTCTCTCTCTCTCTCTCTCTTTCTGTCTCTCTCTCCCTCTGTGCATTGTGACAGGACTAAAACCGGCTCTAGCAGTTAGACAACAGCTTACAGAAGTCCTGTGCCCCACTTGTTTATTTTTTCTCTCCCTCTTTCCGTTCCATAAACCCTCTCATGTGCAAAGTGACACTGAGGCATTGTGTAATTGGAGATTTAGCAGAAAGGCGAAGAGAAGCTTTTTTAATTATGTATTCAGTCCTGCTCACTGAGTGAACTGAGCAGCTCTGTGGATCGGACGCTCTCTGAGAGCTACTGTGTGTTTTCGCTGTTGTTTGTTCTAGACTGTCTCCAGCGTTAACTATGGGATGTCGGCTCGCTGTCCACATCCCACAGACTAGCAAGCCCTGTCCTGTCTGTCCAGTGGACTGTTGTCATGGCAACAGGAGATGGGCAGTTGAGATGGGAGACGGGTGTTTTGTAAAGGAATATTTTTTTCCTTTTTGACATTCCTGAACTAAGTTCTGGAATCCCTGTGTGTGTGTGTGTGTGTGTGTATGTGTGTGTGTGTGTGTGTGTGTGTGTGTGTGTGTGTGCTTGTATGAAAGAAGGAGAGAGTGCGAGAGAGAGAACGAGAGAGAGTTTTATATGTCTGCCTCCTCACATTCTCTCTCTTTTCCGCACCTTTAGCGGGCGTGAAAGCTGCGTCTTAGTGACGGAAGTGTGATATGTCAGAGAAAAGATACTGCTGAGGGTGTGGGTATATCATAGCTCACGCTGTAATTCTCTGTAATTAGTTATACACTATATGGCCACAAGTATGTGGACACCTAAACGTCATACCTACATGAGGTTTTTGGGCATCATTTTCCAAAACCTTTGGGATTATTATGGAGTTACTCTTTGATAGCCTCAACTCTTCTGGAAAAGCTTTCCACAAAATACTGGAGTGTGTGACAAGGAATTTGTGCCCGTTCAGTCAAAGGTCGGGCACTGATGTTGGAGATGAAAGCTTGGTTTACAGACCGCATTCCAATTCACCCCAAAAGTTCAGTGTTCAGTGGAGTTGAGGGCTCTGTGCAGGCCGCAAACCGGTTAACAAATGGCATGCCAGCACAGGAAACAACTTTGTGGCAACAGTTATGGGGATGGCCCTTTCTGTGCTTGCATGTGTTGGCATAGTTTCAGCAGTTTGGAATGCATTGTGCCAACAGGAAAGCTTGGCACAGTGCATTCCAGTCGATAGGGTTTTAATGACACCCGCCAAACCCAGATGCGTCCATCAGACTCCCAGATGGCAAAGCATGATTCATCATGCCAGAGAACACATTTCCTCAGCTCCAAAGACCAGTGGTGCTGTTCTTCCACAGCACTTTAGCAGGCACTTGGCTTTGCGCATAGTGATCTTAGACTTGTGCTTCTGCTAGGCCATGAAAACCCACTTTGTGAAGCTGATTCAAAGCTGTTTTGCTGATGCTATTTCCAGAGGACAGGTGATTTAAAATCACCATATTACAGTCACTGTGACTTCCAGAGTTTATTTTCCACTATATAAAATAAAATTGAAAGAAACTTTCAAACTTTCTTTTTTTTTGTGAAGTGTGAAGAAGTTCCACATTACACAAATTCTGTGTTAAGTAAAGATTTTTTTATTCACAATATTTTATTTATTTATTTACTTATTTTCACTAGAACCGTACATCTACACCAAGATCCATTCAGAAACCTCGATTTTAAGAGTGTATGACGAGTATCTTTAAAAATGTTAATATGTTGTCCATCAACCCAAATGTGCTCATGGTCAAGGAACACAGGCAGCATTTTCCACCGTAGGCACTACTACACTTTCTTTTGTTTATTTTTTTATGATGTGGAATCATTTTTTTTTTATTTGGAGGTTATTCCACCTTGTTTCTGTTTCAGCAGTAAGTCTGGCAGCACCGCTGTGGCAGGTTTACTGAGCCAGTGGAAGCTACTATTATTTAGGCAACTCATTTGAGGAGCGAGCGAGAGAGAGAGAGAGAGAGACATACAGAGCGAGAGCGAGAGCGAGCGCGCGCGAGAGAGAGAGGCTTTTACAATATATTGTGTGTTAATTGTTATTGTGCTTTGGCCTTTGGAAGTACGCTTCCAGTTTTGTGGGTGTATTGATGAATCAAATTATGTGTGTAATCCAGCCAAAATCAGTCACAATCTTAAAACATATTTTGTCTCAGTTAGTTGGCTCTGCTGGTGTTTCTGAGGAACTGTCCTTGGGACTGAACTTCAGACCTATTGCTTTGTTGTAAGAGCTTTGTTGTGATGCTGAAGATAAGCTTTATACAGTGGTGTATTCTGGTTTCCAAAGGAGGGGAATATTAACCCGTTTCTGTCCAACAATGAGATTTTATTACACTGTTATTTACAGTATAGCAGTGTAATGACAATATAAATGTTTTGTCCATATCATGCTGATGATTTATTTGGGTGTTGTGAATACTGGCTGAGCTCAGTAAATGGGTGCAAGAAAATTTTTGCAGTTTAAAGTTTTGCAGTCACGTTAGCTCAGTAGATAAGTAAAGTGTATGAAGTGTTTGCATGTGTGTGACCGCGGGAACGTGTTGAAAACGCTTATTAAACAGTGTCTCTCCAGAACATTCCTCTGTGAACTTTTTTTTTTCCACTTCTCTATTACAGAGTGATGTAATCTGTCTCTCAGCTAATTAGTGCTCCAGAGAACAGTAGGAGTGGGAGGAGGAAGAGAGAGAGAGAGAGTAAAAGAGATGAGAGCAAGAGAAAGAGATAGGATAGAGAGAGAGAAAGAAAGACTGAAGAACAAAAACGGAATGAAAAAGATACAGTAACAGAGTGAATAACACCGTCAGTCGCATAACTAGAGGCAGGGCACAAAGTGCAGTCACCGGACCCGATTTTTTTTTTATTTGGCCTTTTTTATTTTGGTCAATAGTCGACTGTCAGTTGGACTGTCTGGGGCAGCAACACAAAAGATCACTAGCCTAGTCAGTTTGCAAGCCTACAGCAGCACGGTGAAAAAAATGAAAAAAAGGGTGCAGCTGAGACGGAAAGAACATGCGGTCAGAGAAGCCAGTTCAGAAAGAGAGCAACACTTCTTAAGGGATAAATGACATAGAACAATAAAATTACATTATCATTTTCTTTCATTCATTGAAAGTAATTTTTGTATGACGAGGGGCCATTAACAGTGTTCTGCATTTAAGCCCCAAAGAACACTTCAGTTAGCCCGCCAAATTTAGTGAATAGTGAGTAGAGAGAGTGAAATAGAGGAAAGTGAAAGATGAAGAGAGAGGGAGAGAGAGGAGAGAGATATGGAAACAATAAGATGAAAGAGAGAGAGAGAGAGTAAGAGAAAGCAAGAGAGCGAACAAGAGGATGAAATAAACATTCTAAGAATTGAAGGTGTTTTGTGCATGTGTAAATTTGTGTGTGTGTGTGTATGTATGTCTGTGTGTGTGTATGTATGTCTGTGTGTGTGTGTGTGTGTGTGTGTGTGTGTGTGTGTGCGTGTCTGTCTGTGTGTGTGTGTGTTGGTAATGATGTCATCGTCACATGCTGAAGTGCTTGACTGTAAAAAAAACAAAAAAAAAACCAGCCACACGGATCTCAGCAAAGCCGCTCCATCTGCCCACATGCAGGAGCACAGCTAGAGAAGGACACACACGGTTATAGGTAAACATAAATAGGCTGATTTTTTTTTTTTGCTGTCTGATACGTTCTGGATTTCAGTTTGTTAAATACATGTGTAGTTTTGTGGATACTAGGCTGTCTAATAGTTATGTCGTCTAATGTAAATGCATTGTTTACATGCCAAAGTGTTTACATGCCACTATGAGCACCAATCAACACTTCAGCGCTTCTCCTGCCTCCCAGGTTTACTGTCATTAGTAACCAGTGCAACATCCTGATTATAGTCATGCTTTGTCTTCATTGGAGTTTTGTGAGAGTTCAACATCTCAATATCACCAACGGGATTACATGCACGTAGACCTTTATGATGACTGACCTTAACACCACATCAGTGTCACCAAAGACTGCAGTGGTGTCGTGCCAGACAATCATGGAGTGACTCAGAATGGGGTCATCTTCAGTGACGAGTCCCGCTTTTGTCTTGGTGGAGACGACCAACGAATCCGTATGTGGAGGCACCGTGGTCAGCACCAAGATGAACAGTTTGTTGTCAGGCATCACACGTCCAGAAGGCCTGATGTCACTACACCTCCACCCCTACCGCACCATCTGCAGGAACTGTGTGAGGATATTCAAGCTGCATGGGATGGATTATCACAGGACACCATTAGGAACCTCTACAACGCCATGCCTAGACACCTGGCATGTTGTGTTTGTGGCTACTTCTCCCATATCAGTCTAAATGTATCATCATTTATTGTTCCTGGTAACCTTTATCTTCCTTCTGAATAGCACTGCAATCCGACATTTGCTTCTGGGTGCAGCAAATTTTCTGACAATGACAAATTTGTTACAAATTGTTACTCTTTCCTACAATATCACAATATTACCAGAGCAATAATAAAATTCTACCAAATACATATCACAATAATAAAATAATAATATTAATAATATCAGCAAAATTTGTTGTTGGTTGCTAAAATGCTACCAAAATCAACACAAGCTGTCTTAACCAGCTTTTCGAAGGACATCTTGCCTGCAATTGAGACCAGAGCTCCATTTACACTTTATCTTAAATTCATTTTGCCTGATTCTGTCTGTGTTTACATATGCAGTCTAAAGCAAACCTCTGATTGAAGTGTGCAGTATTGGAAGTTTCTGGAGAAATGTGTATGTGTGTGTGCGTGTGTGTGTGTATGTGTGTGTGTGTGTGTGTGTGTGTGTAAAAATATTTCCACATGGAATAACTCATAAAGCCTCAGCATTTGGCCTGGATCAGATAATTAATTGCTTAATTAAAGGAACAGCGTTCTTCATCTTAATCTCTGCTTGACGCAACTGTAATATACTCAGTCACCACACAACATAATCTGTTTGGAAAGAACAGGGCAGGAAAGCCTTTTACACAAATCACACATATAAGTTAACGGGCGGTTGCTTCAGCTAGCGTGTTTGTGGAAGCTTTAGGAATTTTCACTAATGCATTACGTTATTTACAAAACTCTAAATGGACATTTTGTTGGAGTGGTGAGAAGGAGCTCTGTGTGTATGTGTGGTGCACTAAACTGCTCCTGTTCTTAACACTGTTTCTCAAATGCTCTCTTCTACACTCCCACACAGCCAGCTGCCACACTTCTCTCTCTCTCTCTCTCTCTCTGTCTGTTTTTTTTCTTTTTATTTATCATCTATTAATCATCCATCCATTTATGTATCTATCTATCTATCTATCTATCTATCTATCTATCTATCTATCTATCTATCTATCTATCTATCTATCATAACATTCTATCAATCATAGCATTTTCTCTTTGTCTCTCTCTCTCTCTCTTACTCTCTATCTCTCTTTCTTTCACTCACTTGCCCTCTCTATCAGACAGGACGCTGTTTTTTTCTCTTCAGAGGATGGAATTTCTTTCTTTCATCTTTTTTCCCTTTGCTCTTTCTTTCTTTCTTTCTTTCTTTCTTTCTTTCTTTGCTCTTTCTTCATTTTGCCTTATTTTGTTCTTTCTCTCTCTCTTTGCTATTTTATTTTCATAGAATCACTTAAGCCCAGGAACTCCCTCCATTGTACTGTGGGGGTAGGTAGGCAGACTGTAGCAGGCTGGTGCACTTCCTGCAAGATATGGAATGGAAAGAAAGAAGGAAGGAGATAGATATAGAGAGAGAGAGAGAGAGAGAGAGAGGGAGAGAGAGAGGGAGGGAGAGAGAGAGAGAGAGAGAGAGAGTTTCTACTATATATTAATATTTTAAAAAAATGGCCTAACATTGCGATAACCCTTCAATTTAATATGACAATTTATTATATGAATAATAATATATAAAAATGTTAATGTAGATAATTAATTCTGTATTGTGTAGTTTCTAATTAGGGTTGGACTATAATTGATTGTGTGTGTATGTGTGTGTGTGTGTGTGTGTGTGTGTGTGTGTGTGTGTGTGTGTGTGCCAAATCTGTTCTTACCACAATTATTGACACAGCTAAACTATCTTATGTGTGAAATCTAACTGAGGTATATTCTTATTCATGTTTTATGTGTTAAATTTCACCTGAGATATTAGGAACACTTACATGGTCAGCTATGACTTCCTGTTTCAGTGAGGTTTTAAATATGAGGTGTTGTGTTGTGGGGCCGTTTTACTTCCAAAGGTCCAGGACAACTTGCTCCAACAAATTCCTGCAGATATTAAATCAAATCCTGACTGGACCGTGGTTGGATCTACCAACAGGGCAGTCATTCGGTTCCATGACGTAAACCTCACTGGAAAATGATCTGAACAGGAGCGTCAACAAGTGTGGACCTCAGAATCGGAAGGATCTGGAGAGATTCCATGCATGCCGTGTGTTCTTCAGCTTCATTAAGCATTATAGGAGGAGACGCAAAAAGAGGCTACACATGTATTACCTGAAGGGGTGCCAACAACTGCGACAACTGAATGGACTTTTTTCAGTCACCTGATTCTAATGATGCATGAAATCCAGATGGAGGGGAGTAAGCAAAAAATAGAAAGGACTGAAAATGACAACATATGTTGGAGGTGATGTTTGTGTTATGAAGAGAGATTTTAACTGAGATAAAATATTAGCTGCTATCAAGGTAGAACTACCTTTTCCTCCTGACATACTTCTACTCAAGTAAACAAGCAACAATGTACAAAAGTATTGAGGCATACATCACTTTTGTTAGTGGTTGGGTCTACCTTGGTACCAAGTTTCTCCACAATGACTGACGTTGGTTTTCTGTTATTGTCCCATGGATTGATTTAACTGCAGAACACTACAGAAGCGCTACAGAACAAAAGCAAGAGGGAGTAAGAGAAAAAGACAGACTAATAATCTTGTATCAGGCCATGTTTATGTAGTTCTATTTGTGTTTATTGGTAATTGCTTTGGCAACAATGTAACTTACGACATTCATGATAATTAATGACTGCTGAACTGAGAAGTGGGGAAAGGTAGAGAGACTATAAAATAAAGAAACTAAATTGGTGAGTAATAAATATGAGATCCCATAGAAAAGGGGGAGAATGAAGGGAAAAATGAATGGAAGTAAAGAAATCACGGGATGACCTGGCTGTGTATACTCTAAAAATGTGAGTCAGACTGCCGGGAGTTGAATTAATCCCACACAATTCTCCTCAGCTCCATTTGTTTTCATCTCGAGTGCTCTAATTGAGTGGCCTCCCATCTCAGTTAAAGATAATCGTTGGAAAAATGGAGCGAGAGAGATAGTTAGAGAGAGTGGCACAGTACAGATAATAGTGATATGTCCATTAATGTTGGTGAAAGACTGAGCAAGGTATTAAATTATGATCAAATGGCATCTGACTCAATATTAACTTTCACATAACAGTTTATAGACATGCATGATGTTACATCATCTCTCATTCTCTCTCCTTCTCATGCACTCGTTTTCTCATTCATACCGATAATGTTTTTCAGTACCGATAATGATTATCGAATATCTGCGCTCCATGCTCCACCTACAGACTGCATGGTTACTGTTGCTAAAACTGAGCACACAGCTTATTATTTAGGTAAATTTACTTCAATTCTGTTACTAAATCTTTGAAGATTACTGTTAAAGTAGGTGTTGCTTTATCACGCTAATGTTAGCATGATGTTAGCTAATGAACTTGCATTTCCAACCTGTCTAGTTTCTATTACCTATGTCTACACAGTACAGCTTAGTGGCCCAACATTTTAAACTGGAAACTACTGTGTAACAAATGTAAACAACAACTACTCCAGTTTCTAAACATGTTAATTGGGATTTTTATCAAATTAGAGCCAGTTTATAACGGCTGTTGGACAGAGCCTATTGAAGCTGTCCATGTGTCTGTAAAATAAAGAAGTCTCCATTTCTTGCCCTTACCGCCATTAAAATGTCACGTTAAATGGATCCGTATAAAGGGTCCGGAATTTCTTGGAATAAAATGTTTTTTTGTTTGTTTGTTTTTTGTTTTGCTCTCTCCTGTAAAGTTACCGTTAATATGTAGGTCAATTGGCCAAATCGCCCAGTAAATTCCTCCTTTACTGTAACAACTGAAGCGTATCACAGAGGATTTAGGCAAGAGGCCTTTTATTTATAGTGCTGTAGTGCTAGACATCAGTCTTGATCCAGCCACTTTGCTTATTTTCAATGACTTGGCATGTTTGTTGGTGGGCGATGCATCAATATTGAATGAAGATCAATTGACATGAATTATTATAATTATAATTATTATTATTCAGTGGTTATTATTATTCATTGGTACTGGCCGGTTATAGATGAGGGTGGCATGGTGATGCAGTGGGTAGTGCTGTTGCCTCACAGCAAGAAGGGCCTGGCTTCGATTCCCACCTGGTCAAACCCATGGCAACATACGCCATGGGATCCTTTCCGTGTGGAGCTTGCATGTTCTGCCCATGTTGCCATGGGTTTGATCAGGTTTCCTTGTACAGTCCAAAAGGCATGTGGTCAGATGCTAAATTGCCCCTAAGTGTGAATGAATCTGTGTGTCTGCCCATGAACCATTCACTACTGAGACCATACGATCCACATATAGAAAGCATATCGACTCATTTACATGTATCTACCTATTCAGCATACGGTACCTTAGCTCCACCCTTTCACACTGAAGTTGTAAGTAGTGTTTCGGCTCTGACTGCTTTTTGAATGAGGCTCAATATGGGATGCCAGTCAGGCCATTAACCAATTTAAATCATATATCAGGTGCAATAACCAATACAGCCTGCTTCACTGTAAGGGATAAAGAGAGGTTGGAAAATAACCATGTAGTAATTAATTATAACCAAATTTGGTACATAAAAACAATATGAAAAGTGGAGAACAAAAAATCTAATAAATGTGTGATAATGAATATCAGTAGAGTACCTCAGTATTAGTACTACAGATACTACTGCTGCTACTACTACGCTTTCTGTCCCTCTGTACTGTAATTAATTGGTTTGTATTTGTTCTCTGAATGATGGTGAACATATGGTTCTCTATCAGAATCGTGTTTGACATTTGCTCTGCTGTCACGGACTCTGCGGTATAATTGTTTTGGGATTGTTTTTCCTGCTGAGGCTGCTGCGGCAATTACACACTTCAGTCCAGACACAGGGACATCAGCAGCATGGACTAGAGGGAAGAGAGAGAGATATATATAGAGAGAGAGACAGATAGAGAGACAGAGAGCGAGAGAAAGAGACAGACCGAGACAGAGACAGAATAGATTAACACATCTTGAGAGATAGAAGCTAATATAATGCGCTACATTAACATTATTGTAATAGATCTATATATCTGTAATATTGTGTCTATATTACAGATATGGTTATGAGTAAACAACAGCTTTGGCTGGACTCTCTGAGTGACAGTCAGTATACTGCATATGTCTGTATTATTTACCTGTTTAAATGTGTTGTGTTTTGCTGTTCCGTGAGTAGTTTTTAGAGTGTAGTATAAATTAAACCACTTTGCATGCAATCTAATTTCATGCAGATGCCGTTACCCTTTTTAATAATTAACACAGTAAAATTATAAAAGTGGGCTTTGAGTGTTTTAAATCTATTTATGAATTTATTCAAGTTTTAATATTGATTGGACAATTTCCACACACACAACCTTCGGGTCAAATGAGCCTGTAAAGTTTAGCAACAGCAACAGAAAGTAGGACGGAATGATTATGTGGTATTTGTGTATTATTAATATTAATGGCTTAATTCATGAATATTGAATGACTTAATTGTGTATATACACTGCCTGGCCAAAAAAAGGAACCTTTGATTGGATAATAACTGCAACAATTAATGTTTTAGCTGGCAACAATTGAGATCTATAAATCATTCATAATTCTTTATAATACTTGAAAGTAACTGCACACAAATGTTTATAATCACACACATACAATTTAACATCACAGTATGAAGACAAAAAGTAACTATACATGTTATACTAAGTATATCTATGTCTATATAACGTAGAGAAGTTGTCTATTCAGATCAGTTGTCAAAAAGTTAACCCTGTCGATTCTGGTATTCTTCTGTTTACTTACTTTATTTAAGCCTCATGTGAATGATTACAACATTGTTACTATGCTTTATGATGCTGGTCTCACCAATAATGTTAAGAACAGGAAATATGCCACTTTGTGATATGTAGCTTCATACTGTGGTTATTATGAATGTGGAATGCTTTATAGCTCTTTATGAATGCACTTATAATGCATTATGGATGTCTGAGTTATAGAAACTTCAAATTATGGGGCTGCATCAAACAAAGAAAACAACAAAGGAGAATCTGAATTAACTGGAATTGGGATGAGAACATTATTAAGACCTGGGAGAATAGTGATGAACTGTTAACTCCATGAAGGAAATGTAGTGGGGAAAAAAATTCTTAAATGACAGAGATAACATAAATGCTTGGTCCAATAATAAACGATTGATAGTAGAACTCACGACTATGTTTAGTAGTGAAAGTAAGAGCATTTCCACACGTACAATGTGACAAAAAGTCCCAGGAATGGGACTAAACAGTGTGGCCATTCTTTATGAAGCTAATCGAAAAAAAAAAAAAAAGTGTGATCTGCTAAGTCCACATTTATGATGGGTACATTGGGGTAAGAGGGGAAGTGCATGTAGTATAGTAGCATTGTGGTACTGGCTCACTCTGCCCTGGAAGAGCCAGAGGCCTCTCTTTCATAGTAAATAGTTGTTACTGTGTGGAGACTATTAGATCAGCTATGCTGGATGTGCTAAATTGGTCTGGGAAGGGTGGGCTTGTGTTTGTGTGTGTGTCATGTCCCCCCACGTTACGTCCCCCATGTTATCCTATGTGTCATGTCACCCCACATTACCCAGACCTATGTTTTGTTCCCGTGCTGCTTTGCATTATAAAAGGGCATTCCTCTCAAAAGCCCTATGTTTCCCATGCCTTCTTCTACACCTACATCACAGTATTATTTATTTGAACATCAATATTAGGGCTGAATTAATATAAAGCTAAATTAATATTATGTCAAAATTTAAAAGGGTGCCATAACTCCAGTTCATCAGTTTTGAAAAGTGTAAATTTAACCTAACCTCGCAGACATTGAGAACTGTCTGTCGATGAGTTAGACAAATCAGAAGCAGCCTTGTTCTATGACCTCACAACCATAACTGGCAGCATTTAAACCCTAAACCAGAAAAAGTGGATATACTGGTCTTCTTGGGCAGGCCTGAACTTAATAGATAATAGAATATAATTGCATTTTAAAACAAACAATGCTGATCATTAAAATTAGATATTTTTGATCAACCAATGTAAAAACAACACCCATTAAGTACATCTTCTGTTCTCTGCCACTCTATTATCAGTTCTGAGATTTTATTCTGCTTTACAGTTTACAGTGGCTCTTGAATGTTTATTTATGTACAGTGATAGTTAATGCATTAGTGCTTTATTTTAGGGGGCATAAAATAAAATTATGTTTGACCACCAAGCCAGCTTGCTTTAGTTGGTATGATAGCTTTAGCTGGGCTGTTTGGACTAGGCTTTTGGCAAAAGTGGATTTTGACACTTAAATTGGACTGGAGTGATGGGGCTGGACAGTTTGATGGGGATGACTATGTCAGTTTATTCTTTTGTTGTATTATATCTTTTGTTGTATCTATCTATCTATCTATCTATCTATCTATCTATCTATCTATCTATCTATCTTATTTTAAAGAGAGGTGTACTTTCTCTTGCTCCCTTTTTCTCACTTTCACACTCACACATTAATTACAGTGAAGGCTATGTTAGGTCACAGAGGCATTTCTTTTTCATTTTTTTAATAGCAATCATTAAATTATTCATTTATAGTGTACACTTTTGTTATTAGGCTGTATTTTAAGCCTGGTATAAAGGTTAAGTAAAGCATAATAAACTGCAAATTAGGTGTGATTACCTTATCCATACATTTAACTTGTTTAATAACATTATCACAACTGTGGGTTTTTTAGAAATAGAGGCTTTTCTGTAATATAATGTAGAAAGTGTTTATGATACTCAATAAGTTAGATGTAGCAAGACTGTCTCATTAAACGCTTAACTGCTTCTCTTCTTGATGTGAAAACTCAACATTCTGGAACATCAGGACTGCTTTCAGCAGGCTTCTCTGAATAATTAATCATTTTTAATCGATGATTGGGCGGCCCGGTGCCTGTTTGCTGCTGTAATGTGTGAGAGCAGCAAAATGCGAGTAGGGCAAAACGGCTCAGATATACCCCTCATGCTTACTGCCTTAATCTTGCCTAAATTACCCCTCTGAACTGCCCCAAAGTAAGACTGCAGTAATTAGCTATTGGTAATATAAATGTCAGTCCATCATTTCTCTCTAGTTTTCCTTCTACATATATTGTCACCGTCACCTGACAGATTGTAATACATTGCAGGAAGTGTAGGGGGTGTGAGTGATTAGGCTTATAGTGTTTCATAGGTTATAATAGATCTGATAGTTTAGTTTATTAAAAGACAAACAGGAGATATAATAATATTTTATAGAAATAGTCTTTAATAAGTGCATTGTAGTAATGTACATTGGCACTATCTGTTTATCATTTGTTGAAAATGAACCACAGGCCTCTTACTAGTCATGCAGACCTAAAGCGTGTTTTTATTATTAACATTTTTAAAGAAACGAACATTTGCCTTGTGTCTAAATAAGTGCACGATTAATTAAGAGGATGCTTATTTATTAAAATGTGGTTTGATTGGCAGTTTGTTCCTGTCACATTTGGTCTGTTTAACACCATGAATCAGTGCGAAGTCAATTTTTTATCATCTAGCCTCTCTCTCTCTCTCTCTCTCTCTCTCTCATACACACACACTCAGTCGCTTTCACTCCCCCCCCCTTTCTCTCTCTCCCTCTCCCTCTCCCTCTCTTGTTTTGTTCATTTTGCTGCTATATAGTAAATTATAAGTGATATAGGTGTTGCTAATACACTGGCCTATTATATTATACAAGGTAGGCTGGATCATTCTCAGTGACAGTGACGTGGTGGTGGTCTGTTAATGTGTTGTGCTGGTGTGAGTTTTTAAACACCTGAGAACAGTCCACCTACCAAAACTATCCAGCTAGCAGCGTCCTGTGGGCAGCATCCTGTGGGCAGCATCCTGTGGGCAGAATCCTGTGACCACTGCTGAAGGACTAGAGGGTGACCAACACCAAGTATGCAGCAGCGGATGAGCTATCATCTCTGACTTTACATCCACAAGGTGGACCAGCAAGGTAGGAGTGTTGAATAGAGTGGACAGTGAGTGGACATAGTGTTTAAAAACTCCAGCAGCCCTGCTGTGTCTGATCCACTCACACCAGCACCACACACACTAACACACCACTACCACGTCAGTGTCACTGCAGTGTTGGGAATGATCCGCCACCCAAATAATAACTGCACTGTGGGGGTCCTGTGGGGATCTTGACCACTGAAGAAAGTATGCAGAAAAGCAGATGGACTACAGTCTGTAATAATAGAACTACAAAACGTTTTTGTATAAAAAGGAAGAGCTGATAAAATGGATGCTGAGTGTAGATACAAGGAGGTGGTTTCACTGTTATGGCAGATTGGTGTATGTATGTGGAGGAGAAAAGAGCTGCTGCTTGTTTAAAGGCTTTGGTCTCTGTGGTTTCTGTTATGTGTGTGTGAGAAAGAAAGAGAGATAGAGAGAGAGAGATAGAGAGAGAGAGACAGAGAGAGAGAGAGAGAAAGAGGGAAAGAGAGTATAACTTCTGCCAAGCGTCTGTGGTGCCAGGGTATTGGTATCCGTGGTTACGAGTGCATGCCAGTCTTCTGATTAGCATGATCTCAGTGGGTTGGAGTATTACATCGCCACCTGGACACACACAGTCACACACACGCACAGACACCCGTACACACACACACCCGCATACATGCACGCACACATGTACACACACACCCATGCGCACACACACACACACACACACATATCAAAGACACACACAAGTCACAGAGTGTGTCTGTGCGTCTGGCTGCTTTGCTTTGAGCTGTTGCATTTTTCGTCTCTGGCTGTTATGACCTTTCCTTTTAGACAGATATTTTCTGTGTAGTACGGCACTGGGGTGAGAGGCAACATTAAAGTACCAGGATGCACAAACCATAGGCACACAGATGACATCACTGTCATTAGACAGCATCTCACCCTCTAAATCAGTAACTACAACGGAGAAGGGAAAAAAGTTGTTCATGTAGCAGGAGACATATCATGCTTGTTTTTGTACTTTAGTTTTTCTCTTGAGCTCCACTCAGACTTCTGTGTGGGTTTATGTGCCAAAAGAGGTCAATTCATTTTCCATTCACATTCATTTTCACCTGGCCATTTCCTAGTTTTTCTTAATCATTTACAATTAAAAATCTTATGTGCAAAAATGCTAGCAATTAGCAACATTTCTATTTAGAGAACCTTCTCCTTCTTCAGAATCAGGTTTATTGGCCAAGCATGCAAGGCATTAATTTTGGCAGTTCGTGTCTCTCTAGTATTGTAGCAGTATACACATAACTTACTGAGGTTCACAGTATACACGATGACTCCACATATACACAATAAATACAGACATTGTACAATATACAATCTACACAGTATACACAACATACAAGCAATAACCAGAATATATATGGACAAATAATATACAATATAGACGTTATTTACTAACAATATAAGGCAGTAGTAAGGCAGTAGGTAGTGCAACCGTATTAGTATACATATATGGAAATAAAATTGTAGTGTATAATCTGGCATGAAACCAATAAAACTATCGAGGAACAGGAGTAACTATTGTTCAGCACATGATATTACTGGTATGCTGTTTATGAAGGTGACGGCCTGAGGGAAGAAGCTGTTCCAGTGTCTGGTGGTCTTGGTGTACAGGGTCCTATAGCGCTTGCCAGAGGGGAGAAGTTGGAAAAGGTTGTGTCCAGGGTGAGATAGATCTGTGATGATTTTTTCCTGCCTGTTTCTTGGTTCTTGAACTGTAAAAGTTCATACTGTACAACTGGTTCACACTCAGGAACGGAATCCAGGAGGCTAATGCTAATGAATCATCTATGAGTGGGTCACCTCTCATCTCTGGGCTTATGTAGTGTCTGTTTGGGCTTGGATCAAATCAGTTTGAATGTGGTGTTTCATGATGTAAAAACCAATTAAACTCGTATGTGAGTCAAATCACGTCTCACTTGAACCAGGCATCAGTTTTCCTAAACCAGTAGCAACAACAACACTCTCTTTCGCTATGGTACTTTTATTCATGTTTATATATAATAGTGTGTCTGAGGGTTATGTGTAATAATATGTCTGACAATATCTGAAACCATGAATATCAGAGATCACTTGATGTGTGGGATCGTTTAGGTGCTTTTTGTTGAGGTATAAGCATTAATATTACTTCTTAGATACTAAAAAAGCTAACTTCAAACAGCAGACATGTCTTGGCTGATCCATTACACTGTTGTAAGGGGGATAAATTGGATAAATTAGATTTTTTGCTGAATTATTCCTAAGCATTTAAAAATATGTCTTCATCGCTCTGGTGACAGTGGAATATGGTCACATAACACTTGGAACGGCTCACTTCATTGGCGGGCGCGGTTTCGGAAACAGATGGCTGCTGTAATGGACGTTTAGGCTAAAATCCATAGCAGCCTCTTGGTATATTTTATTCATGTCTGTAAGAATATTTCAGAATGCTGAGCTATTTACTTAGGCAGGACATATTTGGTGTCTGAAGTTCGCAACTGCTTCTCTTTTTAGTTAAGTGACAGTCTTTGTCCATTTCTGTAGATAACAGTATTTCATGCAGTGTGATAAGGAAATCTACTGTCACAGTCACAGGTTGGTTAATTTAGCTTCCATTCACAGAGCAACAGGTGACTAGTCATTTGCAATGGAATAAGGAAGTTTGCAATTAAGCAGTAATCAACCAGCAACAGGGGGACAACTGCTAGATCAAACTTCTTTTTCCTCAATTTTATATTAATTAATTGTAACACTAGATTGTCCAAGGTCTCTACTCTCTTAACTTTTTGCTCCTACTGCCATACTTTTCTACTCCCAAAGGTATCATGCTGTCACGCTTCCGGGCTCTTCCCCCGTCTCTATTGCTCCCCCGGACTCCAATTCCCAAAATACCCAGCACCGTGACGTCACAGCCACGTGCTCTCCAGCGTCCAATTGCGTCCTCCGTTCACCGTCTCCAGAGTTCTAACCACTTTCACCTGCGGTTAATCAGCTATTTGTGTATTTATATGGGTTCCTGGGCTATTTCACTTTGCGAGGTATTGCCAACCCTTTGGATTCTCCAGTTTCCGTCTGTCTTTTCTCGTGTATTGAATTTTTGCTCTGTTTTGCTGGTTTCTCTCTTTTGCTTGCCCTATTGGATTTGTTTGCCTGGTTGGACTGTGTTTTTCGACTTCTCACCTGGACTGTCCCTCTTCTCCGATCACATCTTACCCTCTGGTTTGTTCGCCCGATTTGTATTTGTATGTTGTTTAACGATTTGTATTTTAACACTGCAAGCATCTGGTCAGTCCTGCCGGTGTGACACATGGTAAAAAAAAATACAGTAATACAGTGGAAAAGACACATATGCAGCCTTTTCTGTACTATGTGATGCATTTGTGTATGTATACAGGGCATTTTTTAGCCAGACTGGAAACTGTCTTTCTAATGATGTATATTGAAGGTTAGAGGAGTGTTTGGGGAAAAAAAAAACAAAAAAAAAACCATACTGTGACTGCTTTAGGAGCTTTTTTCATCCTCTAGCTGGCCAATTTTTAAGGATTTGTGGCATTTATGCAAACAGATAGATATTGAACAGTGTTCACATGTGGAGGTGGATTTTTGATTTCAAGATGGAAGGTTAACAGCACAATCCACGCTTCTGCTAACTGGCTAGCTAAGGTTCTTATGCCTTCTTGTTTTTTCACGAGTTCTGCCCAACTGCAGTGAACTGCATGTCCATTTGCCGGACCACAAGCAGCTTGCAAATGTTGGGTGATTCATTATATTTTAATTAAGTGGCAAATTCTGTAAATTGATAGTTTGGCTGAACTATCCCTGTAAGGGGCATCCTTGTTGTGGAAATGATGTAAAAACTGGTTGAATTCTAAGGTTCTCATGCCTTATTTTTTCACGAGTTCTGCCTAACTGCAGGGAACTGCATGTCCGTTTGCCGGACCATAAGCAGTTTGCAAACCACTGAACATAATGACTGAAGTCCAGCTTTAAAATGAATATTGCGTAAAAAGAAACAACACAAAAAAAACCCTACAGAAAAGCATGACAATTTTCAGTCCAATCAATCCACCTTTGATGTTTTTCAAGTTTAATTTATTATTGATAAAGCTAACACATAATTTTGCATCATTTTTGAGCAGCACTTTACTTTAGTCACCATCAAATGTCCCCATCAAATGTCCAGTGGTTTTCAATTTAGTATTGTGCAGTGCTGCCCCAGTCTAGCTTGTGAATTGGGACCTGTCGTCTGATGTCGGTCTATCTCACTGTAGTAAAATATGAGGTTGAATATGCAGTTGTATGCTGCGTACAAAACCACATTTTACCAAACCTAGCACACCACCATTAGAGGTCCATTCATTTGTATAGCATGTATAGAAGTATGCAGGTTTGGATGCAGCTTTGTCATCCATCATTATGAGAAAGACCAGAGAATGCAAAAATGATATGCCTATTTCCACTATTCGTTTAAAGCCACTGGAGATGTTAAGGATCGACTGGGAAAGGGACGTGTGTCTTTACTGACCCCACTTGCAGTGAGGAGCACAGTTTGATTAGCCAAGGAATCTCCAAGTTAGGTTCTTGAGGTCAGAACATCTCCCAAAAAATGATTAGACAACACCACAATTTGTTTAGGGGTTGTCAGAAGATAGAAAAAGAAGAGTTTGGAGTTTGGAGCATTTCGTACCTGCAGATATTAAATCTAATTGCAGATATTAAAACTAACTCTATTAGCCAAGAGGCTTAAATTGAGCCATGGCTGGATATTTCAGCAAGACAATGGTCAAAAGCAAACCTCAAAATCAACAAAACCACGGTTCACTGATCACAGAATCAAGGGTTTTCCAGCGCCATCCAATGCCCCCAACTGAATCCAATAGAAAACCTGTGGGATGAGTTGAAGAAGTGAGTCATCAGGTATAGATCTGTGAATTTGAAAGGTCCTATAGAGATCCCTTGCCATGTGTTCTCAAGTCTCAGGCATTCATAGATTTGAGTAACTTAGGATTTTTGTTTTGTTTTGTTTTGTTTTCCAATGTTCTTCATAAAAGTAAGATTTTTATTGATATTTTGAATGAAAAATCTAAAGAATAAGTAACTTAGAATATCTCCTTTTGTTATTTTTTTTATCAGAGGTGTCAATATTTTAGGAGGACACTGTATAGTAAATATTTTGGCCATTACATTTTCTTTAATTTGTTCACTCCTACTTGGAGCATTATTAACAACTGCATTCTCCTTCTGTTGAACATTCACTGAGTCATGTGGTTTGCATCATGCTAATTAGGAGCTACAGGCTTCCGTTTCTTATTAGCAATATTAGCCTTGCAGCCCCAGTGCAACACTAAACAAGCAAACATGTTGGGTGATTTATTATATTGTAATTAAGTAGCAAATTCTGTAAATTTAATTGTTTGGCTGAACTATCCCTTTCAAGGGCCACCCTTGTTGTGGAAATGATGTCAATACTGGATGAATGAGAGAACCCCAGAGACCTTTTTTTTCCTAGGCTAAATGTACAGTCTAAAATGCTGTTGAAGTACACAGATGTGACAGCAGTATTATTTTTATGAAGTGAATGCAGCCTAATTGAACGTAATGAGTGTTTCCATGTAATGAATGCGGCTATTTCAAGCCTAAATGAGAGTAAATTATTTCTTCAAAAGCCTGAAACCATTCAAGCTCTTGAAAAAGCTTGCTAATGCATTTGGGGTCAAATGCAAAATAAAAACGAATTGCGTATTCTAACACGAATAAACAGAAATGCGGGTAAATGACAGTCGCCAGCCTGTCCCGCTATCAGAATTTCAATCATTTTCACGAACAGTCCTCTCACACAAACAGACATACACAGATGGCACAGAGGTCGACTTGCTTTAATGAATTTTCAAAGGGGGCAGCATTGGCAATATTAAAAGGAAGGACTAACCTTCAACTCTTCTGACTCCACTCCACAAACACACACACACACACAGCGCTGGGGGCAAACTAAGCAGCCTACCAGTGCGCGCAAAAACACATGCACACATGCACACAAACTCACATACACACACACACAGGACTGGAAAACTAGTCCTCCAGACTAATGAACAGTTTCCTCCCATAGGCAGTCAAACAAATCTGCCTGATGGTCCTTTAAACATTCAGATTGAACTGCTTACCCAGCCCAAAGTATGAAACATCATACTTCTTTTTGAACATAACTGATATTGTTGCATATTGTGAATATTTAAATAACTGCTTGTGATGGACAAACAGATTGTGACGCGCACTGAACTAAATGCAAGGCACGGTTTATTAAACAGGTTTGTACCAAGACACAGCAACACCAAGAACAAGGAAATACAATCAGAGGGCTAAACCGAGACAGAGTCAATAAACAGGCAAGAGTCAAACCAAGCAGACAATCAGACCAGGCAGAGGTACCAAAGGGAATGAACAAGAGGAGTAAACCAGAGAATCAAAATAAAGTCAAAGCCAGAGTAACAAATAAGATCAAACAGAGAGAACGCTCAGTATGCTACAGAGTGGCAATACTTTACAATGAGCCAGTGTGAGAGAGAAGTATTTAAGCAAACAGACTAAATGATAGTCAGGTGACTAATCAATATTCAGGAGACCGAGAACGAGGCAACGGGGTGTGATTGGGCAAGGATGGACACGTGACATCAGATGGTGGGTTATGGGAAATGGAGTCCGGGCCTATCACAGGGCAGACACANCAATGAGCCAGTGTGAGAGAGAAGTATTTAAGCAAACAGACTAAATGATAGTCAGGTGACTAATCAATATTCAGGAGACCGAGAACGAGGCAACGGGGTGTGATTGGGCAAGGATGGACACGTGACATCAGGTGGTGGGTTATGGGAAATGGAGTCCGGGCCTATCACAGGGCAGACACACAGACATAGACATTTAGTATTTCCCACTCACCTGACTGCGTGTCTCCGTGTTCAGATTTGAGAAGAATGTGCAGACTCCACACAGAAAGTGCGCTGGTCTTTAGAATTAATTGCTTTTGTAAATCACATTTACAAATGTCCTCCTATTTGACCTACACCAGGTGATAAAGAGAAGCTGGAAAATGGTCATGTGATAGTTGTGTAAAAGTGAATTACTGTATTGGTACATAAAGGATGTCACGCTTCCGGATCTTCCCGGCTCCTTCACTCCCGGAGTCAACTTCCCAGAGGGCTTCACTCGATGACGTCACACACATATGCCCCCAGCCATCCAATCTGATCCGCTCTAGGTCATCTGAGTTCCAGCCCCCAGCTGTCACTAATTTACTTCCCGCATATTAGCCCCACAGTAACACCGCCATATTGCGAAGTTTTGCCAAAACCTAGTTTTGAGCATTCTATTCTCTATCTATCTGCTTCCTGGTTTCGATCCATTTGTCCTCGACTACTTCTCTTTGGCTTTCTCCCCTTCTGGCTCTGTTCGCTGTATTCTCCTAGCTCTGACCCTCCTTCCGTTTTCTCTACTCTGCCTCTAGCCCGACCCTTCTAACTTGTTTGCCTCGCTGACTGCTATTTCCGGTTCTGATCTCTGCCTGCCTCTGACTTTGTTTTTGCCTCTCCCTTATATGTTGTCCCGTGTATTGCTGCTTATTTCGGCTGTCCGATTGTTTAATAAAACCCACTTGCTGTTTAGCTCTGCTCACGTCGGTCCGAGTTCTTTGTTCCTGACAGCCATACATACAAAAATGCTGGAATAATGTAGAAAACTGGTCCTTTAATGGTTGCACATTTATCAAAAATACAGATATTTTTCTTTGATAGTGTTTGTATAGTTTATTGTTTATATTTTTTGTCTACACTGTTGTCTGCTGCTCTTTTGTGGTAAATGCAGTACCATGTTCTGAAGTAACTATATCTCATTCTTTACTCAACACATCTGTTGAGAAGGAAGGCAATAAAGTTGACTTGACTTTACAGTGACACAAACACAATATCTGAGAAAGCTTGTATACTTGTCTTAAGCACTTTGTGAGGACCTCGCAATAAACAGACATCATGCTAGTCAACTTTTCAGTAGAAAACATGCTGAGAAACCTGGTCATGTAATCATGCTTTCGGAACCTTCCAAGGTTAAGGTTAGAGTAAAGGAAAGATTTAGGGTTAGGCTAGTAGTAGTTCGTAAGTCTCCAAGAAATGAATGAAATCTACGTAATGTGTGTGTTCATGGGACATGAATTTACCATAGAAGAGCACTTTGTAGTTCTACAGTTACAGGTTGTAGTCCATCTGTTGCTCTGCATAATTATTTAGCCCCCTTTCACCCTCTTCTTCAATGGTCCAGACCTCCATAGGGCCACCACGGAGCAGGTATTATTCGGATGGTGGATCATTCTCAGCTCTGCAGTGATACTGATATTGTGGTGGTGGTGTTTTAATGCATGTTGAGCTGGTACGAGTGAATCACTGGAGAACCCTTTATATATGTTTTATATACACTGCTTTGAACATTTTAAGGGTCATTAAAGCAGTTTAGTTATTATTATTGAAGTAGTGTTGTGTGTCATCCTGGTAGGTTATGGTGGTGTTATTGTCAGCAGCAGATTTGTATAATGACTCATATAAATGCTAAGCTGTGGGGAGCTGCCCAGTCTAGAGTGGATCGTGCCGCATTTGTAGTTTTATCTTTGAATCATATCATCATATTTTTCACAAATCTCTCTAGCTGTGGACAACACAATGCCTAATGTGGTTTATGGGATTTGCAGGCTGGATACTATTAACTAGAGGATTGTCCCACTGCTACTGCCCCTGAAAAAATATAACTGCAGCTCATCAAATGTTTGCGGAAATCCTTCTGTTTCTCTGTAGTTCTGTCTCTCCTTCTCTGTTTATCTGTAATTTTCTCTTTCTGTTTCTTGTGATTCTCTCACTCTCTTTATAGTTTATTGTAATTTAAAAAATATGCAGTTGGCACTTATTTTTTCAGAAATAAAAACACTTGAATATTAAAATAAATGTCATTAAAACGGTGAGTAGTGACTTTACACATGTCCATGGTGTTTGTTTACAAATTCCAGACCTCTCCTGGAGGATGCCTAGTGTTACTGTGGTTACCATTTAACCAATTCACGTCATGTCTGAGTATGTCTTGGTGAAATCTGGAACCAAACTTTGTTCACACTAGCTCATTTTATTTATACTGAAAATAAGAATTTTTTCTTACTTCTTATTTTATGTTACACACTCGAGTCACATTATTATAACCACCAGTTAATATCCAGAGTAACCATCATGTACAGCATAGACAGCAGCTAGATAGCCTGGGAGTGACTCAATAAGGTCTTGGTAGGCTGTCACAGGTATCTGGAGCTATGCTGACTGCAGTGCATCCCACAGCTGCTGGAGGGTGTGTGGGGGAGCGACCTCGATGATCAAGGTGATCCCACAGATGCTTAACTGGGTTCAAGTCTGGGGAATTAGGGGGCTGGGGTAGTACTCGGAAGCCTTGGTCATGCTTTTCCAACCAATGTCAGACATTTTTAGCTGTGTTGCTAAACACAGCGTTGATGCTGGAAGAGCCCATCTGGCCCAGGGAAGACAATCAGCATGTATGGGTGTAGATGATCTGCAAGGATGAATTTATACTCAAATCGGTTGAGAATGCCACAAAAATGTGACTACCTTCATGAGCTACTCGCTGCTGCTGTTGAAACGCAGGAAGTGGTCATAATCATGTGACTCGACTGTGTAGTTGCATCTGTTTTAATTATACATGGTATTTTGTTTGTAAGGCCATAAAGATAATCATTAGCAAATAGAGAACAAATTAAGGCATCTTTCATCTTTCTTTCTCTCTTATTTATTGTTTCTCTATCTTTTTCTCTCTACGTTCTCATGTTTATTGTTGTTCAATTTATTTGTTTTCCCTCTTTCTTCTTCTTTCTCTTGTTTTCTCACACTTTTGTTTATTGTTTTCCTCTCTCTCTCTCTCTTTGCCTTTCTCTCTCTCTCTCTCTCTCTCTCTCTCTCTCTCTTTGCCTTTCTCTCTCTCTCTCTCTCTCTCTCTCTCTCTCTCTCTCTGGAGTGGCTCCAGGCGGTCGTCCTGGTCCTGATGGAGTGTGGTGAGTAAAGCAGCTGCCGGAGTTTACGCTCTGTTGATCAGGTTAAAGTGTGACACCAGCGTGGGGAATGCTCGCTGTCACTGCGCTAATTGAACAATAATAAGACAGATCCTGCTTTCATTTTCACGCACAGACACGCTTTCCTTGTACCCGTCCGTCCGTCCATCCGTTTGCCCCGTTTGCAGAGGAGCCAGATGGAGCCGAGCCACGACAGCACATGCACACGCAGCCACAGTCTGGTGATCAGCCTTAGTATGGCTGGTACAGCCCAGAAGAACATTTTACTGCTCAAATGTTGCTCTTTGGTGACTCAGTAGCCTTAATGGTGGTTCTTCTCTTAAGTTTCTTATGAGAAATATCTTTATAAAAAAGAGACATGAGATACAGGAGAGATAAAAGATGAGAGCTTACAGATAAACATGAACATTATTATCTGGGCATGATATGTAACTTTATTGAGATCTGTACTAAAACCCGAGAGATGACTCATGAGAGTCCTGAGGTCTTTTGCTCAGGAGAAACATCTGAGCAGCAGGAAAGATGTAAGGAAAAAAAATGTCTTTCTATCTGATCGCATTGTTGTCTAGAAGAAACTACAGAGATATGAAAATGTCTTTATTGACTTTTCTATGGGAGTCATCTGGCAGAGATGGAACCACTTACACCTGGTTGTTACATACATCTTGAGTGTCAGGATAGAGTTCATCTCCATAAAAACACAGGTGTACTTTAATAAGACTGGTCAACCCAGTTCAGCAGGTGGCCTGAGATGCATTTTAACCAAGTGTAAATGCAGCCATCACTCCATGAAGGCTCAAGGTTTCAGTACCAATATCAGAAAAAAGAAACAAGGATCATACCAGCTCAGTTCTTAGAATACTGTGTGGGTGTGATGCAATCTTAGTATAGAGTTAAAGATACTGAACTGAATGTAAATGGTAGCTTCAGCTTTCATTTGCTGCTACATTTGGTTGTCAAAATGCATACAGTACTTTCATAGTTACTATTGATAGGTTGGACAAGCTTTACAGAATGTTGAAGTCCCATTCAATTCAGCATGGTTGCTGTTCACAGTCCAATTTGGGAGCATTGCATTTCAAACTGGAAACTCAAGGTTTGAGCTGTTGAAAATGAATTTTTGCCCACATTCTCCAAAGTTTGTCTAAAATCAAATCAAATCAAATCAAATCAAATCACTTTTATTGTCACGTCACATTTTCACAGATGTGAAGGTGAGTGAAAAACTTAGGTGCGAAGTCCCTTACAGTACTTAGATACAAAAAATATACATTAGACAATAAATATACAATACTAAGCACAAAATCTCTGTTTATCCTAATATACATTATAAATTATATATATATTTATATAACAGTAGTATAAAGTTATGAATAAAACCTATGATATATCGCATATAATATAACCTATGATATAAATCGCAGCAGTTACCGTGAAACAACACATTGTGGATGAAACGTGAACAGATCAATTAAACTCAAAAAATCTCTTGGCCAAACTGACCAATTCCTAGTAGGAATTTGCATGCAAGCAGTAAAAGGTCAAAGTAGTAGGCCTTAGAGTTTGTATGAGCTGACTGTTCAGCATGGGTTTTGGTCAGGTTCAGACATCATTTGTTTCTCTTCTTTGAGACTTTATTTATGATGGAATTAAAACTTAAATTTGGATAGCTGCTCATTTAGCTATGATGTTTTTGTTAACTGAAGATCTGATGACAGCTGTCATTGTCAACTTCATTGATGCGATCATTAGAAATAGGGGTGTCTTCGGGTTGTGCTCAGAAACATTTGTTTGGGCTATAGTCAGGTAGGAACAAGATTTTGTGTGGAAACAGTTGAGGTTTCTTCCTCTTAGTGAGTTATTTTCTTTTGAACTTGCCTTCAGCTTCATCACTAGGGGTCCTGGACCCAGATTTCCACAAAACTCCTATACAAACAAATGTTGTATTCATTTTTTTTTTCAGATGAATGTTGTCATGCTACAATCGGATTTCAGACAGAATTCTTTCTGGCAATACTTGACATTTCTTCCTTTTGCTCTTAGGTTTGCTCTTAGGCTTCCTTTTGCTTAGCTTCCACTTGCCCTCAGTATCTTCACTAGGTGTCTGGGCCCAGATTTTGAATTTGACTATTTGAATTTTTACAGGGTTTTTGTCCAGAGGCTTACAGGTTACACTTAGGTTCATATAAGAAGAGTGGCCTAGATCAAATACGATAAGTGGAATAAAGTAGGACACATTTACAATGGAGATTAAACAGAGGCACTGGGTTCATACAGAGGAAAGATCCAGTGGTAACTTAAACAAAAAGTCAGAATAATGTTTCAAAAATATCTGGTTGGCAATCCATTTGTGTTATCATACCTTGCTCTCAAGTTCAAGCTCTCAGTTCTTTTTTAATCCAGTGTGTGTAAGCTACAGACCTGCTGTGGTTGATTGTGTCTCTGACTCTGTATTGACTTTGCAGTTATCTCTATCAGATGAAATTCCACGTTGGCTGTACAGCATCACTGCTTCTGAGTTCTATAAATAATGCTAACCATACACTAGAAGACTTTGAAAAGACTCTGAAAAGACATTTAATAGACTAAAGTCTGACACCCTCTCACATCTAAAGACAAGTCACAGACTTTTAGTCACAGACTTCTTAGTCACAGGCTATGATTTTGCAAAGACTGGGAATCTTGCAGAGTCACTATTTACAAGACTGCAACTAGATTTTGAGCTTATTTCCCATCATGTTCGCTGGTAGGCTAAATGTAAACACTGTAGCCCCGTTCGGCAGTGTTTTAGCTAGCTAGCTAGTTAGCTTTAGCATAGCATAACTATCCTTCGTTACAAGACAGGATAACATGAAAATAGCTTTAAAACGTGCGTGATTTAGAATCGGACTGTTTACTGCACATTTCTGCGTATTAATGAACTCTTGGATGTGTTTACGTTTGTGACGTCTCGGGCCCATGATTTGGGCTCGTGTTAGCCCGGGGATTTCGCTTCAGCAACTTCTGTCCACCTTTTTCCTTTTCCACTCTGTCATGGTAGAAATGGGAAGATACTCTTGTTCACTCCACAGCTCCACCAGCTTCTCTTCCTTTTGAACAGTCCAGGAGAACCGCGGTTTCTGAGCCCTCACCAGACTCCCCTCCATGTCGAATCTCTGCCAGACATTCCTGTACTTGGCTCGCGGCTTCCCGTTTGGAGCTGAAAAGAGCTCTCCTATTGGTTGTCGACAATGTTCACATCACTATTTGCGTGAGCCGAGACCTACGACTTACGATCATATTAAACCCGGTTGATTTTATCGGAACGCCAGGACGAGGAACAGACTGACTTAAAACTGCAATCCTGACCACCTTACACTGAACGATCGAGATGACGCGAGCACGACGCAACTCTAGCAAGACTCTCATGATTTTGTTCCGACTTTGGAAATTTGTCTGCTACAGTAAAATCGCTTGAAAATCGTTTGGTGTAAGTTCAGCATAAGGGAGGAATACCACATGCATGTGCAGGCAATTGTAGTATTTTTGGAGCATTTATTTATTTATTTATTTATTTATTTATTTATTTATTATGGACTGGCATCTCCTATTTACGTGTGTAGGGATATGTATTGAGGCTGTTGATTGGTTAATATCTCCTAATATAGAGTATATGAGATTGTATTGAGGTTGTTTATGGCCTAACATCTCATTTTGTATTGTAAATGAGTGTTTATTGAGGTTGTTTATAGACTAATATCTCCTCTTCTGGTGTATGGGAGTGTTTATTAATTATGGACAGATATTTTGTAGTGAAAAGGCACTATAAAAATGCTTGAGGTCGTTTATGGACTAATATCTTCTAACGTAAAGGAATGTGTTTATTGAGTGCCCTATCTTATTTACCAAGGTTGTTCTGAATCTGGGACTGGAGCGGTAATACTTAATGCTACTGTCAAAAAATGACAGCATGCAGCCAAAAAAAAGCTTTCATGCAAAAGCGGAAAAGACCTTTGTGTAACTATAAGGAGTAAACCTTCTAAGCCTGTTTTTTAAACATGTTTTTTATCCTCCATGAAATGCCTCTTACTATATTTTTTTGCTTATTTATTTCTCATTTGTGGCTTATACAAACAAGCAAAGAAATCCTGTAAAAAGTGTAGGTTCTAAACATTCTGCCATGTTTTAGTCACTTTTGTCAAATTGAAACAAGCAGAAAAAAGAGTGCAAACTCTTAGAAAAGAGAAAGAGTGCAAACTCTTAGCTATTTATGCATTTAGTATTAATATTTTGTTTTATATTAATAAGTATTTTAATGTATATAAAAAAATAATGTATGGCAAAACAACACCAATAATTTGCAATGCAAATTGTTGTGAATGGATTATTTAATGCAACCTGTTAA